>JABUQX010084624.1:0-20000 GCA_015478945.1 Trachelipus rathkii
AGGACAATAAGAGAAACTTCCAAAAAGAGGGTTGGAATGGCAGATTGTTGTAATACACAATAAAGTACCAGATATAAAAGTAGAAGAGAGAAAGAAAGAGGAAAACATGAGAGCTACTTAGCAGAAGTAGATAAAAAAACCAGGGAAATAAGGAAAGCAGCGAAACAGGGGAAAACAGAAAAGAGAGCAATGGAACGAAAACAAGGCCCTCCTAGAGATCACGTGACTTCTCGGGTACCCATCTATGTACAAAGAGAGAACACTACGAGATGACTCGATAGATAGAGCAAGAAGTATAATAGATATTTTCAGGCCTCTCCCCCTCGCCCCACACCCAGCGCCCGTCAAGCATCCACCTAGCGAAGGTAATTAATGGATTCGCGAAAATATTATGGTGTTTGATGGAGTTAGGATCAAATAAGATGGAAATGATGCGTTCAGAATAAATCTGTTAAGTGAATTGGTTTAGATTAATGCGGATTAGAAGGTTTTTGTGTATGTGCTTATTTTGTTGGATCGGTGTTATGAAGAATTGAGGTGGATGGCAGATAATGGTGTTAAGAAGGAGAAGGATATTGATGGTAATCCTCCTGTGCGGTATGATTGAGAAAATCCGTGTGCAGAAATCTAGAAGCGAAATTATTAGATGAGAAATGAGATAGACAAAGAGTGTGTAAAGGAGAAGAGCTTGAAAAAGTAACGTGGAATCAAAGAGTAAATGGTTTATGGTTTGGGGAGTGATCGACTCTCTCCAGTTTGAAGTTAATGTTGTCGAATGGTAGTCGCACTAAGACAAGATGTCTCAATTTTAAATAAAATCAGGGTTATGCAATCGCGGCACTCCGCAACCACGCCCCGGCACCCGCGCGCGCCCACACCGCCCACCCCTCGCCTCAGCCACGTCGTCACAGCAAGCTTGTGAATGAGAAAGACGAAGGAATGGATGAGAAGAATGCAAGGATGAGTCGGTTGGGGTGGATATTTGTTTAAAGTGTGGACTAAGTCCTTGCGAGTGTTGCTCGTTTGTTCTTTTACTATGAGGTTTGTATGTCTTGTTACTTTCTGTTTATCTGTTTATAGTTATTGAGATCTTGGTCGGGTATATGTCGAATACTTATGTGTATACGAGCACAGATAGACCCTTTCCTGGACTAATCTTTTTCTTTTTTTTGCAAGGGTTTTTTAAATTAAATTGGTGCAATTAGAATGTATGTTTAAATCATTGAGGAATATGCTTATAGAAGTAATTGTGGTGGACGAAGGGTAACTGAGATTAAAATGAAAGTTGAATTGGTTGGTTCAACTCGCGAAGGTATGAATGATAGTTCGTTGGTTAGCGGATGTTATCTGGGATGTGTTGGACCGATCCGTGCTGGGAACCGAAGAAACAATTGGATGAGTCAGTAAACGAATCTTGAAGAAGAATGTGTAGTTTTTGGTAGGCGGCCTGCAAAAGTTTAATTTTTCTGCTTCGCTGCAAGGGAAACTTTTAGATTTAATAGTCGACGTCTTCTCATGACGCCCTTTCACGGCGTGATTTTTCGCGAACCCTTGTGCTTTATTTCTTTGTATTTGTATTTTTTTCTTTTTTTTTTTTTATTTTTTTTTTTTTTTTTTTTTGGAGCTGTATATGGCTGGGTCTTTCGATGATCTTTTTCTCTATTTGTCACTTCTTACCCGTCGGTCGTGTTTTCATTGTGCCTCGTTTGTTCTACCCTACTCCCATCTTTGGAAAATAATATAGGAAATCAAATGAAATAAAGATTAATAATATAATATAATAATATATAATAATTAATAATATACATATATATAATATTATTCAAATAATATAATAATATAACTCATAATATTATTATTTTACTTTCTATATATATAATTATATTATATATTATATATATCCTGGCTCGCTATCTGCTGATGGAGGCTGTTGTAGAGTTATTTCATAATATATATGTCGGGATATATTTTTCTGGATCATAATGGTGATATCATAATATGTAAACATATTTTGAAAATTAAACACTAATTTCACAATTAATTCTAAACTATAAATACTTTTAATATAATATATTTCTAATAACCAAATTAAACAATCGAAATGCAAAAATGTAGGATATAATCAGTATAATGCTAATGAAAAGCAAAATAATATTAAATAATCTTATATATATATAAAAGTTATCAAACCTTTAAAATATTATGACTATGCGATCGGGATGTGCGGTAGTGGATCCGATCTCCAGGGTCCTGGTTGCGATGTGGTTCAATAGGACTCCGGAAGTCGTAGCCCATGCTATAATATATAATATTATATTAATACATACTAATATATATCTATAATATATATATATATCATAATATTATAATATTATATATTACCTAATAATATATAATAAATATATATATATTCTAGTGAACCAGTAACTGGGACAAAAGGAAAGCAATTGCTACGTCAAAGGCATTGTGAGATTGCTTAAATCTAAGTAAATTTAAGTGAGGGTGAATAAGGGGTGATGCAAGCAGGATTAAAAGATAACCAGAAGCGTGGTTGAATGTCTAAAAGCAATGATAAGTTCAAAGAGTTTTCATTCAAGTGATAATAGAGAAAAAAAATATAAGGTGCATCGTAGGAAAGGAGAGGTAACCGAAAGCTTTGGAAGGAGATGAATGGACACAAAGCGAATGGAAGCTCTTTGGAGCACCGTAGGTTAAATGAAATCAGTAGGGCAACTCGCTAAGATTCAATGGATGGGCTTTGTAACTGATACATGTGATGAGGAGTTATCGGAATAAATCTCGAAATCTGCAAAATATACAGTAATGAGAGGTGAATGAATTGGGTGGATTTATGCTGGTGTACAGAAGGAAAGGTTGGGGAGTGGTCTTACAAGGAGAGTAACTTGTGCAAGTCAGTGAAGGGAATACTGGAGATATAAATCGCAGTATAGAGACATACGGTGAATGACATGAAAGAAGGACGAATGTGATTGAATGGATTGAAAGTTTGTAGAAGCATTGTGAGGGGTAAAGTCGATGGAACTGGAGAGAGCCATGCATGTAACCTTTATATATTGTGGGATAACAGGGAACTGTTAGCCACTATGGGGGGGGATTATTTAATTATTTTGTGTCATGCTTGACTAATCATAAGGAACTGTACCACCGATCGATGAATGATGGTGACGAAAAGGCGATTTAGGAGTGGTAGAGGATGAACTTAATTGAGACAAATGGACGAAAGGAAAAAAGAATAAATGGTTTGGTTTTATGTGCACAGGCCTATGAAATAGGGTAAATAATGATTATGAGTTTGATAGGCTGGGGGTCATTTCTTCCGAACCTGAATAACAGCATGTCAAGATGGGTGTTTAGATCATGTGGTTAGCTAAAATGATGGAACAGGTGTTATCAATAGGAGTGGGGGGTGTATTGTTGGTTATTTGTATGGCGATCGTCTGCGGTAAAATAGAGGTGGCGTAGGACATGGGTACGACATGCAATGAGTGTGGGCTTATAGTGTGATCGGTTTGTGGTGTGGGGGGTAGACGCAATGGAGGATTGTAGAAGATCGTCAGTCGGCTGTGTAAATGGTTGGATGTGAAGAGAAGAGATAGGCTAGGTTGCCAGTGGAATACTCATTGGTTGATATGGGTGCTCGGGGGATCACTGGAAAGTTCCATTAATCAGGTATAGGTGGTTCGGGACAGATGGTGGTAGTAGACATCGGAAGCGCAGCCAGGCTGGTGGCAAAACTATCGGTGAATGACAGGACGCTCTGTATGAGCTATGTTCATGAGATGTTGTACTGTGTTTTTATGATAGTTGCAGACATTGTCCTGGAATAGAAGTATAGATCTAAAGTACAATGTTTCAGATGGACATCTTATGGGCGTGCTCAGGTGTGAAAAGAAGATAAAGAGGAAAAAGATATATATGAGAGTTTTTGTGTGAAGAAGGTTATAAACGAGCAGTGTCAACCATCACACACGTATCTTAGCCTCGCGCATTTGCCGTCATCGTGCACCAGCGGAAATAAGGGAGATGAGGGGGGAGGGGGGGGGGGGTGGGGGGTGTAAGGGAGGAATATAGTCTGAAGTTATAGAAGATCATTACTGGAAAATCAACACAGAAGAAAAAAGTGGAGTGAGCGTAACGAAAATGTTTGAAGAGAAAATGTCAGAAGTTTTAACCAGAGGCAGAAGATAAAAAGTGCTTTTAATGAAAGCATAGAGCTAATACGTTCTTTTTCTCGAGGTGGTGTTATGTTCGTTGGCCACCTGGGCCAGGGGATTCGCCCTTACAGCGCGATTAGCCATAGTGAGCGGCCGCGCGGTCAGTGAAGCTCCTTGGGTGGTTATTTTCTGACTGCGGCGAGTTTCTTCACTTATTAATGGTACAGATTGGGGCACTGTAGGCGCTGGCTTTCTTTTTCGTATCTGTGTCATTTCTCTACGCTTTTCTTTCCGTGCTTTGCGCAATCCCTTCTTATCCCAGTCTTGGGATAAAAGAAGATGAAGAAGAAGAAGAAGAAATTCATATTAACCTAAAAGTTTGACTATTAAAAGATATGTAATAGTTTATTGATTACCATGTTTCAAATTATCCTTATATTATTATATAATATATATTACTGTAGTTTATTATAACTTTAAGGGTCTGAGAAACTTCAACCTCAAAACTTATAAGTCTGATACTATTTTCAATATTTCAAAATTTTTCGTCTCTGCCAAATCATGTTGATATTCCGCAGGTTCATTTATTTCTCTATATATAAATTAAGACTTTTATATATATTATCACTTTAATAAATTTTTTTATACTATTAATGTTAATCATAATTATTTATAAATAAAACTATATTATATATATTAATATTAATATTACCTATTAATTTTCCCCTCCATATAATTCAGGAAGATAGTCATTATCTTGTCATTTTGCTAAATTTTTATCTCTTATTTGGACCTTGATATTATTTCATTTTTTCTTTAATATGTAAAATTGCATAAACTTACTTCATCTCATCATTCTTCAGCGCGGCAAGGCGCGAGGCCCCACGAACTTAAGCTCTTTCCCACACCTGCAGACTGGCGCCTGGCCTTACATCTTACGGAATACTCCTTTCGGTCAGGTCCCAAAAATTTTGTAAGAATGGTTTCGGAAGATACTAGTTCTAACTCAAAAAGTAAGGATTTAAGAAAATGTCATAAGTAGGACGGTTTGCCATTTATTAAAAAGGATGCTTTTACATCAAGATAAAGGTAATTATTTTGGTTTATCCAATATTAGTATAGTGGATAAGATCATCATAACTAATAATTACATCAAAAAGAAGATAAGAGAGCCCACCGAATAATGATTTTAAGACATTGCATATCAGAATACATACCTTGAAATATACCGCATTTTATTTCATGTTTCATAAGAACGAATCAATTGAAATGGCAATGTAATTAGCTATAGCTACGGATACGCATCATAATCATATTGTCCAGTACGGCTCTTGAAATAAAAAAAGAATATTGAACAATGACGAATCATGAACTTTGCGATCAACTGATCATGTGAACTTATTTTTATGAACTGCTCAATCCAACCGATGTAATCGCTTGATTTAAGGTTATGAAAATATTATTCCTTTGACGTATATTTGATGCACCTCTAATACAGTTCGGCACTTACAATACTCTCTTTCAGAAATCTCATCAAAATATGGTGAGACAATATCTAAAAGTCGCAGTAATAGGATGTTATAACGACTATCAAGTGAAAATTAGCTGCAGGTCATTATCTCCTGAAGTTTTTCTCTCTGCTCAACATTGCCATTAAGAAGTAAAATTGAATCCTCGCGAGAACTATTAAAATTTACCCTTACAATTTACAATTCAAGTAGGCTTGACTCTCGTGGTAAATTGTTACTGGAGTCGTTTAGGTTTGGCTATGGGTGTGCTGACACCGGATGTTTTTGTCTGGGAGTCGGGTAGGGTTGATGGTGGAGTTATGCTGTTTTGGGGGGCTGGTTCAGGTTGTGGTTTGGGATGGTTCTTGTGTGTTTTTTGTTGCTATCATTAGTTGAGTTGCGCGTGTACTTTGTGGCTCGTTTGGGGCTTTCTAGGTACGTGTCTATCCTCAGTAGGTCGTCCCTGTGCTGTTAGGAGCGTGGATGTGTGGTATCTGTTGGGTTTTTTGTGAGTTTGTTGTTTCACATGGCATGTCGTGAGTGGCTGTGTTGGTATTGGTGTATTGTTTTATCTTGTTGATTGATCGATTTTCTGTTTGCGGCCTGGATTGAGCACCGTAGGTGTGTACTGATGTGTGATAGGAGTTAATCTTGGGAATGGGCTCGATGCGTGTGTCGTATGTAGATGGTGTAGTTGTTAGTGTAACTAAAATAAATTCTTTTTCGAGGCCAATCTAATGATTAATAGAATTAATTATGATATAAAAAAATAATTTTTCTCTAATTTTACAGAAAATATAACAAGATCTTGAACTGCAAAAGCACATGCAGAAGAATGACTACTATTGTGATCTACGACTATTCTAAGTCGACTGGTTAATTATCACCTTCTAAAGTTGTCTAAGGATTTACAGGAATCTGGTGTCGAGGCCAAAGGTAAGATAATCATCCAACGACTTATCAGAAACATCTTTTTAATGTTGTGTCACTTAGACTCAAGAAAGTGAAGTTCGAAGAACGCCCATTGTGTGGATAGGCCGCCATAGAATCAAGACCCCATTCTTGAGTACGGAAACAAAAGCAATTGAAAGCCACCCACTGCCCTACAACCTCCCGCTGTTGGAAAAAGAAAGTAACTTTCAACCGGAGAATATATCCCTCGCCTGGACACACACCACACCTCCAACCACCGCTCACAGTCCTACCCATACAAGCACCTAAGCATTGTCCATCACACCCCTCGCACACACCCCACTCCGACCGCGACAATCACACTGATTAACATTTACGCTAACGGCCCCATCCCCCCTTCCACCCTCCTGGATCGGCTAACATTTTTTTGCTTAAGATTGCTGCATAATTATTTATCAATTTTTTTTGTACACCAGTTTATTGACGCTTCTCTCGCCTCCTCCAATCCAACGTGAGCTAGCCCGCCACGACCGCCCTCCATTTTCTTGTTCTTTTTCAAACCAACTAAGCTACCACATCCGCTCTGGAAAGGGGGACGTGGATCGGTTAGTATGAAGGATGTTGGGCGGGGTGGAGGGCGGAGTGTGGGTGGTGAGGACTTCTTGTAAGGGACAGGAAGAAGAAATAAGAAATAGGAAATTTTCGCACACTCCCCACACCCCCCCCCTCCGCCTCTCACGCAATCACCCCTCCCCCCTCTTACACCAATCTCTGTTTATATCCTTTCTCCCAAAAGGAGTGTGGGGAGGAAACGTGTAAGAGACTAAATTATAATTGTGATTAAATTGCTTAAAAATTTCTGAGGAGAGGATAGTGTGGGTCGGGAGAATTTGTAGAAGTTGCCAGTCCGTGGAACCCCAGTCACGCGCATCCTTTCTTTCTTCTCGCGAGTTTTCCCGTGGAATGCAAACAAGGGAAAATGATAATACACAACGAAGAATAGATACATCAAAAGCAGACAGGAAACAAGAGGAGCACGAGAAAACGAAGAGACGAAAACATTTGAAAGTAAAATTTTTAGTAATTTTATCTCCGTTTCTAAAATCGTTCTCAATTTACCTTTTTCCTCATTAATTTCTTCTAGGGGGAACAGTAGGTATGAGAGGGGAAAGAAGGAAAAATAATATATATTATTTATATTAGATTATGGCGTGCCAGCCAAAAGGCATTTCATATTAAATTTAACTTATATAATTATATTATATAATGCTTGTTCATACAAACTTATTAATATTCATAAAATACATTGAAAAAATTTTTTCCTATTATTATAATAATAAAAATATATCATATAAATTACACTTAATAAAAGACATAAAACTAGACATTTAAGGATAATTAAATGATTAATATATAAAAAATAATTATTAACAATAGATAATCATACATCCAGGGATCAACCAATATGACGACATCTGCAAAATAATATTAATACAAAGAATCCCTTGAGTAACCATAACTCATCCAACCTCTAGCTTCTCGCACCATACAAATAACACACTTGTCCCCCCCAACACAATTTCGCGCGTGTACACTCATCATAACCATCCCGTTTAACCTGTCATCTTCCAAAGTACTTTTAGCCAATTCCTGACCTCTTGCATCGATTACCGAAAGTGTTCTACTGTACTGGTGTGCATGGCTGGTCATTAAAGCCTTTTCCGTCGACGGAAAGAAGTTCTTCCAATCTTCTTATAGACTCGGGTGGAAAAACTTAGTATCACTACACATTTATTGCCTACATTACCAAATAGCACTTCTTCTTAAGCCTATCTAGGAGGGTAGGGAGGAAAGGACATGAGGGAAAAGGAGGGAGGCCGTCTTCTCTTATCATGACTTATATGATTTTCCATATGAAGGATAATAAGATATGCAATACAAGAACACCGTGTTTCACTAGAATACCTCGATTCCAAAGAAGAGATAAGAATCTAACGGATATAGATATCCCTCCAGAGAGATCCCAGCCACTGTTCTGCGGCGCGTCGTGGCTGCGGTGGTCCGCCGTCGCTGCCTGGCTAAAATCGTATATTACTATGATAAGTCCAATTGCTCGCGCCCGGATTGATACCACTTAAATCAAACACTTAACTCGGTGTCTTCTTCACCTTCTCCCGCCATGGCTCTAAATTCTCTACACATTGAATGCATGCCCCAGTCTTTGACGAATCTCCAGTTTGGATTGGAGAGCATCTATAACTGCTCTAACATGTCATAGTACGTACCTGCGACAACTTCATCTGCCGATTGAACTAACGACCTATGCGTGAAGCAATGAACGCTTTTTCTCGTGCCCGTGTCCCCTTCATCCCTTACATTCGGCACAAGCCGATTTCTAATCCGCCCTGCAATCCACTTCGTCAACAAGGCACTCCTTCAAACCACTCGCACCCCCTCTCGCTGTCTTGTGTCAGGCTTCCGTGTCGGACGAGGCTTAGGAAATTGGCATTTAAATTTCTATCTATAAAGCAACACCATGAAAAACATCTCTAAAAAACGTCATATAGATCTTTAAATATATCCAACAAGTAATTGCCAGGATTTCTGGATAGTGATAGTTACAAAAATCATTTAACTAACCTGGAATTTTTTGTTATGTGTCGAAAAGAGCAAATGCCAGAACACAATCGCTTTTTTATAACTTTTATAATCCGCAAATAATTGCTTAGAACGCACTACCTCTTATGTCCAAAAACATCGTGAAACAAGCCATACGAAAACACCAGCCAACGCATCATCTCGAATACCAGTTAACCTCTCCCGCCGTTTGTGATCAATTATCGCCAATGGCTTTTCCAGTGGTTTTGCGTTCAAGCGCTTTCAGATTTTACCTATTGTCCAATAAACTTTCCTCTTTGACTTCAAATCGAATACTCCTTGTCCGATAATTGCGCAACCCTAGATAAATATGTTTCCTTCTCCAGAAATATCAGCGTTTCATCTGCTAGTAAGCTATAATTGGGCCCTCCCTTTTACCTTATTAACGATGCTTCCTTTATAGTAGTACACATAGAGAATGATTTCTCACCTTCCTAAATCCCGCACCACTGATTGAGTTGTGGCCCTTCTCTTCCTTCCCCCTCCCTCTCAAACACACAGTCTCCTTCTCAACCGCACCCTCGCCATCTCCGGCCATCTCAATTCGTAGCGTTCCACAAAATCCTTTCACACTCCCTCAACAACATGATTAAGCTTACCCCGAAGTCGGTTAAATCCGCGCGCAACACACCAAAACTGCTCCCACACCATCCGAATTCACTTGACGATAATATATTTTCTATTTTAACCCCCTGGGTATGATTTTTCTTAAAGAAATCCTTTTAATGATATTAGATGCAGGTGCCACGTCCTGTAGGAACAATCTGCAGCTTCAACAGCAGTTTTGCGCCACTCTAACAACCAATAAAACATCTTATATTATTTGAGGACTTTATTAACTTGGGCCGCCTCCTGGCCGAGCGAGCGTGGTAAACTAGTGAAAAATAAATAACACAACCATGACAAAAAAGTAGCTAACCTTGATAGGCGCTCTGAAGTAATCAGCAGTACTAGATTTCTAAATCAATATATCCCTTAGGGTTAATCCCATAAAAAATAGTCTTAGGTAACCTAACTCTCGTCTTTTCTTCCTCATCAAACATAGATATTAGTATCTACCAATATTCGTGACTGAATAGCAACGGCCCGAAATCTAGCCTCCCTCGATTGTGTATATGGGTGGGTGTTCTCCATCATCAATCGAGCTGATGGTATAGTTATCAAACTTATTGGAGGATCATCAAAACCCTCACTTAATGTTATTGGCAAGTTCCTTTTGGAATTCATCAGACTCAAGTGCTTTGAACAAAATAGTACTGCCTTTCTCAGAGTGCGAGCATTGTCAGTATAGATATAGTCAGGGATGGAATACAAATTACAAAAGCATTGAAAAACCAATAGGAAGTTTTGAACGCTCATGTCTGGTATCAATTCTAAATGAATTTCTCTGATGTTGAGAAACCGTTATTCCTACGAGGTAATCATTGTAGGTGATCTAATCACACATCGAGTTCACATGTTCCGTTCGGTGACCGTACTAAACGTAAACATTATTACTATGTCGGTAACTATGGGAAGAAGTTGTAGTGATATACTCACATGTGCGGTAAATCGATGCCCACACTGTGATACGTATACTGAAAGTATCTGAAGATGAATGGGAAATTAGTAACAGGTTAATTAGCCTACGTGTTCCGGAAGTGAGACGTTAGTAAGGCGTACTACACAGTATGTTAGCAAGCACAAACACATTAAAATGAGTAACCTAATCGTTTCGTAGAGTAACTAAGTAGTATACTCTATGCGAAGCGTCTCACAACAACATAAACTAATTAATATATATATACTTCTCAAAAATTCGTTTACCTCAGTATACTGAAACGAGAGCGTCATACACTATAAGGTGTACTTTAATACATTAATTAAAATAGTTCCTATCGTTTGCCTATTCAGCCCCCAGTTGGTCGCAGAGGTTTGGATTATTTAGCTCACCTATTATACATATAATATAAACATACATGTGATCCATATAATATTTATATATATAAAATATATATAACCAAGTATAAACTAAAATATTTCAAAATGTTTAAGATTTAATTTACTAAGTTTTTCACTATATAAGATTTAATCTATAGTTATATATTTAATATTAATAACTATTTAAGTATTTAGTTATATTTATATATTATATATATTATTATAATATAATATATTAGTATATAAAAAGTAATAATGTAAGTGCCTATATCTCTCCTTGAGTACTTGGGCTCGTCATGCCGGACGTTAAATTTGAAGCACTTACCCCTCCTAGATTTATGGGCTCTGCCAAGGTTGAGACGGTGGTGTTTATATATCTTCTGTAAGAAAAGAAGAATATAATTATATTAATTAAGGATATATAATATATATAGTAAAATTATATAGTATATAGTAATATTAATATTATATAGTTATTATCATAGTTATCTATAGATGTATAGACTAAACAAATAAAAAAATATACAAAATCAAGTATTATTATAATTTATAAGAATATAATATATATGTATATATATACAATGACAAAAACTATCATCCATTATATATCAAGGGCATAGAAGGATACCCAAAGCCATCAGCGCTGCTCAGGCACTAGGACAAATATCTACGGCGTATTATTATATAGGCATACTAAGGTCGCCGCCTATTATAATACTTACATCCCTAGTATATATATAATACGTTGGGATTGCCTGACAGATTGAAAAAATTTGGAATTTAAATAATTATTATCGAATAATTAATAATTATATATTATAATATTTAAGCATAAAATAATATAAGTTAAAACAATTATTTACTCATTTAGCTCCACATACTATAACGTACTGGAGACATTGATAAGGTAATTTATGATATATATTTAATTAATATATTATATTAATATTAATATTATATATATAGATTATATAGTATATATATTATAGTATATATATGATATTATTAGTATAATATTAATTATATATATATCATAATAATTGATATATTATAATATTTAGTATATATATATAGTGATTATATATATATATAATAATATGTTAGTTGTCTATTACTCATAACCGTATACACTATATATATATATAGAGTGAGCTAGAAGGCCGTACTTCGAATGAAAAACTATGATATGCATGACGTTAATATTGTTTATATTCTATACCCTTGAAAGTATTCAAAACCAACCAATTTATCCACGTTATATATTATAGTTAGAATTTTAACCTTGGTTTATTACTAAGGTGATGAGCCAAAATATGTTTAGGACCAGTTTGGAGCCAAAATTTTATTCACTTAACTATAGAGGAACATTTATATAATTCATATCTCCATAAATTGGTATATTCTTATTAACAAATTTCTATAGTAGTGATTTTGATATATTATTATCAGGGAATATAATTATTATATAAGGTACATTGGCCCTTTCCTGTTATTTTTTTGTGGTGAGAAATAGTAAATTATTCTCAACCAATGCAAGAAGAATCCGAAAAATTGGGTGTTAAATAATAAATTAGAAGTAAATTTCCATATACTTCGTAGGGTGTATACTCATTAAAATGAAGGAAATATTTATAAGATGACTAGTAGTAGCTATATAAATAATTTTGTTGTGTAAGTGAATACATACTTTAAGTGGGATTAATACTTAAATACTTATATTGAGAAGTGTTAAATTAATTTGAAAAAAAATTTTACAAGGGTGTCTATAATATCAATTTTCGAGGTAAAATCGGTAACTTTGAACCTTAATATATCTCTGATGGGGTAAGTGTAAAATCATGTAAATTATTTCACTCACATATTTAATATATACTACCTAATAGATTCTTTCACTGCTCATTGCTTTATTGAGTGAGGTATATTATTAGCTTGTTTTAAAGAATATTTATAAGCCTATTCAAATTGGTCAAAAAAAAAAAAATTTTAAGTGTGTTATGATTAGACATAACGTAGCCCTACTTACAATAAATAAGTACTATATATATGTTTATACACGGTCGTTGAACAGTATTGAGAAGGCTCAATACGGTAAATATGTGGAGTGGTTATGGCAAGGTCGTGGGTTCGATTCCGAGTTTAAAATAAAGGAAAGGGATAAGCTGAATATTATCTCGATTAGAAGAACGTCTCTGCTAAATGATATATGGGAGTAGATTGAACACAGTGAAGAGTGATCAAACTATATAATATATACAATATATGAATATAAAATTCATCTCACTAGAAAATTCGTCAAAATATATAAACTCATAATGATCTACCATAGAATAAAGCTTAATATATAATAAAATTATATTCATACTTAAACATTATAAATTAATATAATATAAATATGATTATGATTTTTGTGCTAGAAAGAAAACTCTATAGACTGGCATTTATAAATATATTTATATATAATATATGACCGTATCACGTTGAGATTGCAGGTTTTATTGTCCACAGCTCTAATTACAGACTCTGTGTTAACGATGACCATTAGTTGTGGTCTTCTGACCTAGTCCTATGTGACTGTTAGGTCTGATAGAGAGCGATTAGGATGCCACCTCCTTATATCCAAAATTGTTGCTCGTTCTACTGATGATTGTGTTGCGCACTCTTAATCACGTGCCTATTTAATAATCTAAGTACCAGATAATTATATATATTACAGTACGTCAGTGGTAATTAACTATATATTAATATATATATATATATTATATTAATATTATTATAATATATTATATAATAATATATAATATAGTATTATTATATTATAATATATTCATTATTATTTAATATTATATATATTAATAATTTAATATATATATTATTTTAATTAAATTAATATTAATATTTAACTTAATATAATATTATATTATATTATATATATATATATATATTATATATATCCTGCTCCAAGTATATAAATAATATATTAATTATTTTATGAATAATCTCCTTTCCAAAAAAGTTTATGAGTTAAGCGAAATGAAGGAGGTAATTCTTATTATCGACCTCATTAATATTATCAAAAAAGAAAATAAATTTTACACTATTATCTTTTTTTAGCTTTCACAATTAGGATTCATATTAGTCATTTAAATAATCATTAATAATTAATATACTAAAATAATTTTTATTTTTTAATAAAGTGTTGCAGAATATTGGCTTTTGTAAAACTTGTTAAGTTTTCATTGAGGCATTTGTTTGGGTATTATTATTTATTTGAGCCATTATTAGACAGATAAAAATTGAAGTAAATTTATTATATATATATTAATATATTAATAATATATATATATATAAAGTAATAATATATATATTATATATATATATATATTAATAAATAAGTATTATTAATAATATATTAATAAACCTAGTCACAGACAATCCCTACCTAATCACAAACTCACGTATCGTCCCATGATCACTATATCGTATCTGACACCTCTCATCATACATAAATGTATACTACAGGTAGTACGAGCTCTAATTCTATATTACGACTCATATCTATCAACTGTCATTATATTTCATCCAAATGACGTACATATATAGTACATACTAACTATATATACCATAATCTCATAAGAAGTTATAAAAAGAAAATAAATTATATATTATATATATAATTATATAATATATATCATATATATATTAATAATATATATATTATTATAAATATAATATATATTTAAAATATATAATTTATAAAATATATAATTTATAAAATATATAATTTATAAAATATATAATTTATAAAATATATAATTTATAAATATATAATTTACAAAATATATATATATACAATATATATAATTTACATATATATATAATATATATATATATATATATATTTATAAATTAACCTAATAAATAATAATCTAATAACTCATATCCAGATATTAAGATAAGCGGTAGAACAATATACATTCTAACTATATATATTATTCTTCACATATGAGTTACTTTAATTATGGATTATAGAATATGAAAATAAAAAATATATATTCGTATTAATAAATATATTTAATGTATTTTTTTTAAAAATTCATTCTCTGTAAAAAAAAATGAAAATATTAATATATAGAAATAACCAATTATAAACGTATCATTAATATATATTACGTATTATGTTTATCTAAAAATTTAAATATAAATTAATAAATATTAATATGTTATATAATTTTAATATAAATGATATTATTAGTATTAATTTAAAAAAACTAAGACATAAGCTAAGGTTATAATTCTAATTCATTATTGTACCGCACATCAGTTATATATGATTTCCAACATTGGTAATGAATTTTTATTTCTGAAAATTATAGTATATCACTGAAATAATAATATATAATAACAATTATTAATTTCTGTACAACATACAGGATAAATGTTACTTGAAATTAAAACAAATCAAATATATAATTATAATAATTATAATTATTCACACCATTACACAATTCGTGGAATTCTGAAAGTTAACTTAACGAATGGAATCTTAAAAAGGGTTTATGAACGTTATACTTTTAAATAGCATGTGACCGGATGAATTATTTAGAGAATAACTGAAGCTCCAAACAGGTTCTCCCTCGCATTAATACTAGTTATAGGCTAATTCATAATAACACAACTAAATATATATATATTTTATTTGTATAGGTACATTGATACGTCTATAAAACACAATTAACCAAATCAGGTATAAAATATCATATAACATCATAGTAAATAAATAAAACATAATATACACTTAGTATTATTAATACCCCATATACTAGTAAATAATAGTATAAGTAGTATATACTATCATATAATAATTACTCATATAAATATGATATGAACCACCCTGTAATATATATTATATATTATATATATAATATACCATAAAACTCTAAATAAGGATTTTAATTAAACTACCTACTTAATATTTATCTAATCAACACTAAAAATTTATATATCGTAATTATTTCCTTTCTTTTAATAATACACCCACGAATATGGTTTTTTTTTTTAACACATATTTTTTATCGAATTCATTGTACTCTATATCATCATTTATAGATATTCACCACTCTCATAAAATAACACACACCCCTAAACCAAGATACTCTATAACTACTATCTTCACTCCAAGCACAATATCCACTTCATCTTACTTGATATAATTTTCTGTTGATGTTGTAGGGGAGAATTTAGCCAAAAAGATAAAGAGAAAGAAATACATTTGCACACGACAATCATACCACTCGTATGTCCTCCGTATGAGTAAAGGCGAATCTAATATTGGGAACAGATGGTAGCTGCCTGGCGCGCCACTACCACACCTTATTTTTCATGTCAGGAATGATCATACTTCTGTATGTTGATACTTTCATCTCTCTCTGTTTCATTAATACACTATTTGATATCTCCAGACTACGAGTATGTATAAAGAAATGAGCGTCTGCATGTGCCTCGCACGGAATACGCTGCAAATAATAATGTACTCGCAAGAGAGTGATACACATTTTCCTTAAAGCGTTTGGGAGGTTTTAATTCAATAGATATGTCATGGTGTAATTATATTGTTTAAAGTGCCATATAGAACAAAGAAACACTCAATATTCTTCCTTCTCGATAATATATTATTTTTATGATTATTAGAGATCATATACTGAGTATTAGAGGCAAAAAAGAACCGAATTTTCACTTTTTATTTGAGTAGGTGTTATATATTAGTAACACTTAATATTTTATTTGCATTATTTTAAGGGCTATTTAGAACTTATGTAATACTATCTTGGATAATTGTTGAATAAATTTTAAAATGCCTACTAAAAAAATATGTTTAATCTCTTCGGAAAGAAATGAATAATGGGGAACATAGCCTGAGAGCTAAGCGGAGGATTATAAAACTTATTGACAAATGGCTAATTTTTGTATTGGTGACGAATTGGATTGATAATGCCCAATATGTAATATAAATGAGGAAGCTGATGTGGGTTTTTTCTTATGTATAATTGTATATATGGAGATGATTGCTATTGTATCCATTATGAACTAGTGTGTATACGAGAAACGAGAGATGGATGAATTTGAAGGTACGTCAACTGTAAACTTTACGGAGATGTGGATGGAGTTGATATGATTACCCAGTAAGGACATCTTGTAGGAAGATTGATTAATTGATGAGGTATAAGGATAATTACAAAAATTAACATCGATCTAAACTATATCTATAATACCCATTAAAACTATTGTTGAGGAGGTGACGATGGAGGATGTATGTTTGATATAAAAATTACTAATCAACTCCTAATGAAAATTGTTAGCTGAGAGTAAATGGGCGATAAGGGAGGCCCATAACTCGATATAATCACCCATGAATAGTCCTTGTTTATAAAGTTGCCGTTAAAATGGAAGAAGTTGTGTTTGTAAGTGATATATAATTGATGAGTTGTTAATCAAATATTAATTATTGATATTCGGTTTAAATAAGCGTTTCTAAAATAAAGTCCTAATAATGTAAAGTAGGAACAGGAGACACCTAGTATAGAGGTGAACAAATAGATGGGCGTCAAACTTAGAAATCTATGTGTGTAGGGATTCTGTATTTGGTTCGTGATATGAAATCTTCAGAGTTTTTTTAATGATCTGAACGAATATATTGCTTATGAAGTATATATAGTTGTGAGAAATCCAGATCAGCACTCACATACTACAATCAATAATGATAGTGTGAAGACTGCTAATTTAGTATATTTGATATACTTGAACCTCGGGGTATCACTTACCACACGACCATTATTGTGCACTTACATACATTTGGCTCACTCTACCGCATAAATTTCAGAAGCGGAGATACATACTTACAGCCTTACTTTTCAAGGCCAGGTATAACTGTTTATGTTCTTCTCGGACTCCACAAATAAAGTAAGAATTAGTGATATGAGCACTTAATTAATTGGTGTTTTTAGTGAAAACGTTTTTAGACAAGGATCTTTTTGTTTAAGGGGGTGTATATATTATTAAGTATCAATACAAGAATAATATAATTAGGTAAATACTTTTACATATATATGTGGTTTTATCTAAAATTGCTATCTGATTACCCTTGTCTGATCTCGTGATAACTATCTGATGGTTCTTTTTAAAAATTATCTAAGAGCATAATATATAGAAAATTTGAGGGATAAGTATAAAGTTAACTTTACTGACTTATCAAGGTATTATTAAATATACAAATTACCTATTTTAAAGTTAAAATCCTTATAACAAAATGGTATAATATTCAATAACCGGTGTAGACTGTTTCCAATTGGTTGAACTGCTTCCGAGAAAGTTATAGCACAAGGGTAACCGGGTTAATCCATAGAGAAGGATAAACCGTAATCGATCAATTTATTATTTATTACTATATTATTATCAAGTATGATACTGTTGAAATGATTAACTAAATTTTCTCTGATTTGGGACATTTACACAACCTGCTATTATCATAAAAAAAATATAAGTAAAATTTTAAGTTATCTTAGGTTTCTGATATTTTTTTGCAAGTCCTATAATTTTCCCTATTCATAGATCTAATGCGCTAAGATATTATCAATTTCAAAATATCAAGTAATACTTACAAATCATTCAGGGAAATCAACACAAGCCAAATGTGTGTGAAACCTTATTTGATTAAGACATTATAGATTTGCGGTTATTTCTAAAAAGTAAGTATTTAATATTCCTAGAATTTTATCGACTATACTCATTTTCATATCCAGTATACAATCTCTATATAGAATATAATATTAATACGGGAAATCAGCGAGTTATATATCGATGATTTTAAGTTGTGTATTGTTATTGGGAAAGAAATAATACCTATACGTACAGATAATCATCGTGGTGAGGTTAAAGATGGATTATTAATCCCTCAACGAGTCACCTAAAGATAGTTACTAAACTATTACACAACACCCAGGAAATTAATTAAAACCAACTAATATTTGATCTTCCATCTGTGACTTATATATAGATAAATTTCATAAACCTGAAGTAGACCTCCAGGCGTGAGCGAGAGTAGATAAGCTCGTTATACACTATGTATAATAGTAATATTTTATAAAAGTTTACTTTTAAATATTTATATGCAAATTTAAAGTGTAAGATTATTCTAAAGTGTTTATTCATTATATTCATAACATTCCATAGGGCTTTTAATAATAAAGTAAAATAAAATTACAAGAACATTACAAAAGTCAAAAAAAGATATTATAATAATATATTAATTATATTATTATTATTATATATATATATTATATATATATATGTATTATTATAAATATAATATATATAATATATAATTATATAATTATAATTATAATATTATAATATATTCTATATATATATCATATAATAAATATAATAATATTATATAAAAATATTAATAATAATATAATATATATATATATATAATAATATATATATTAATAAATAATTAATAAATATATTTAAGATATAATAATATATATATATAATAGTAAGTATATATATAGTAGCATTATATTATATTATATATATAGTATAATATAATAATATATATATATATTTATATATATATTATATATAGTATATAATATAATATATATATATTAATATACTATATATATTATAATAATTTTATATAATAATATATATATAATATAATAATATATTATTATAATATATATATAATATATATTATAATAATATAATAGTATATATAATTATTATATATGAGAGCTGTAAACTTTCTATAAAATTAGTTAATTAA
>JABUQX010084624.1:25000-32547 GCA_015478945.1 Trachelipus rathkii
CTTTGAAGAGTTCATTAAGGTTAAGGAATCTTATTATAGAATTTATCAAAACCCAGTTGAAAACTGAAGAAATTCCTGCATGAAAAGTTATCCCTTTTGATTTGAATAGTTTAATTAATTTTGTATTAGTTTCACTAGCAATTTCCCCGTGAATAAATTTTGTTTTCTTTTCAACTACTTTTGGAGCCGGTGAGTATTCGGTTAACAGAAATTTAATGTTGTCAAATTTACTCTGAATAGTTTCCTGCTGCAGTATTCAATCCACATTACATTAATATAATATCATCAAAATACTATAGTTTAATATCACGAGAAACCTTTTGGACTATAAAATATTTCTCCTGCAACCTTATTGAATATCCACATTCGTGTTAGGTTCATCTTTTGTTCTTAATCTATTAGCCATTCCATATATCAACTCCCTAGTGCTCTTCATGTCATCCTCCAATTCTCCTCCTATTCTTTCCATGACAAGTCGATGTTTCGTCTTTTTACTATTTCTGCTTGGTTTCTCGCCAGAACATAAGCTTGTCTATTTTCCTCTGTCCTTGTCTTCATCCATAAACCGTATTTCTTGTTTTTTTTCTTTTACTACGTATCTGACTTCCTCATTCCACCATACCGTCTTCTTCCTTCTTCTACTGCTTATCTTTTTTGTTAAAATCACTTCTCGTGCCACCTGCTCCACACCCTCTCTAAAATCACTCATATATTAATATACTATATACACAGTTCTTAAGATTTCTTCATATTTTCTAAACTACCGTCTTGCTAGATATGAAAACTCTTCTCTTTGTGTTTTCATCTTTAATTTTTTCAACAGTATAGTTCTCATGGTTACTTCTCGGTTTCCTTCTTCCTTTGGTCTCCAATCTTATCTTCCACAACCACAAGTCTGTGGTCCGAATCAGAGACACTAATGGTATGCTTTTGACATCCATAAACACCCTCTTATCATTACATCACATATCATTAGATCTATCATAGATTTTTCCGTATATTCATGGTTTTCTGAATTCCAGCGGTACCAATCGCTCCACTTCTTTACTACTCTCTACGATGTTTATAAAAAGGTGCTACATGATGATCGCTGCAACCATTTTTCTATAATAAGCAAAAGGTCAAACTAATTCTATATTCCCACACCTATATTCTTGCATACCAACTCATACGCATTCGTCGAGGACGCCGCCCAACATGCTGCTTCCGCATCATCCTTCTCTCCTCAGAATCCCACATGTGCATGTCATAATCTTCGCATATTGTCATTATGTGGTCCTCCTCTTCTTCCATCATATACATCCTTGCAAGGTCGTCGCATAAATGTCCCTAATACTTCTCATCACGTAGGTCTCCTGTGAGAGCATTTAGACCTGTATAATACTCAGCTTTGACTCTCCACTCTTCAACGTCACAACCAGCCATAATTCTTTCGTTCACTAATACCGTTTCTAATACACTTTTATATGTTTCTGGTGTCATAACGATCGCTAACACCGTGTCTTATCTCTTCCTCTCTACCCCTTATACCATGCACATAATCATTAGATTAAATTTGGCTTGCACTCCTCGTTGCCTTTATACCGTCACACTCACACAACACGCTCCAAGATATGCCCAAGAACCTCTCTCCATCAATCCAGACATCATCAGACATCATCTCTCTCTTTTCCAAGAGAAGGTGCCTTCTCGCGTTTTATTTGTAGCCGTTTTGGGTTTAGTGAATGATAGTCCTTTTCCGTAGTCCTTGAACTACATATAATAGATATATATATAATATATTATCTCACAAACATTCGTATAATAATAATATATATATATATATTATATACTATATATATATATATAGTATATATATTATATAGATAATATATATAATATATATATATATAATACTATCTATAATAAATATATATATATATATATACTATATATATATATATATAATATATAATTATATATAATATATATAGTATAATATATAAATATAATATATATATATATATATATAAATATAATATAATATATAATACATAAGCATATATATATAATTATAAAGTATATATATACTATATATATATATATGTAGTATATTAATATATATATATATAGTATATAATATATATGTATAATATGATATATTATTATAAATTTATATATATATATATAATATAACAGGACTTTGTCCACTGCAAACTTACCACAATTTGTCGGGCAATAGCTCAACTTAATGGCTAGTGATCGAGTTGATGTCCCAGAGGCGCCAATTGTTGCCAGAAATGGTTGCTTCTTCATGTATTTTTCCTGATCATCAACTGGTAAATATATATATATTTATATATATATTTATCATAAATATTTATATATATATATATATATAGTATATATATATATACCTATATATAATATATTATATATTTATATATATAGTATAATATATATATAGTATATATATATATAGTATAGTATATAGTATATGATTAGTATATATATATATATATATATATATATATAGTTATTTTTATATATATATATATATATATATATATATATTATATATATAATATAGTATATATAAATATATAATATGTTATATACAGTATATATATATATTATATATATAATATATATTATAGATATATATATAGTATATATATATAATATAATATATATATAGTGATATAGATTTATATTTATGAATATATATATATATATTTATTTATATATATGAAATATATATATATAGATAGTAAATATATATTATATATATATATTATATATAATATATATATATATAATATAATATATATACATATATACCGTATATAAATATATATATAACTATATATTAATAAATACTATATATATATCATATCTTATAATACTATATAATATAGTAAGTATATTATATATATATAGTATATTGCATAATTATATATATATATAGATAAAAATATATAAAATTATAGAGTATACTTATATATATATATATATATATATATATATATATATATATATATATATATATATATATATATTTGGTATATATATATATAATATATAATATATATATAATATATATATATAATATATTATATATATTATATATATAATATATATATACTTACTTATATATATATATTATATAATATATATTAATATAGTAGTATATATAAGTATATACTTATATATATATTTTATAGTATAGTATAATATATATAATAGGTATATTTATTATATATTATAATAATATATGTATATATAACCGTATATATAATATAATATATTATAACAATATGATGAACACCTTTGCTGCTATTATATATTTATATATATATATATATATATATATATATATATATATATATATATATATATAATATATAATATATAATTATATATATTATATATAATATATATATATATATTTACATTTGTCACCGCCGCACACGGGAAGAGCCCCATTCATATTCATCTAACGCAAATTACGCAGATGAGTAACAGACGCAGGTTTTAAAAGGGACGGAGATTTAAATTGGAGTAAGGAAACACAGAGATGGAAGAGAATTCCACAGAACAGAAGTTGCAGGAAAGAAGGAAGCACCCAACGACAAGTATGGAGTTTACTAATATCAACAAAAACCTCAATGTGCCGACACAGCACCCTTGTGCTTCGTGGGCGGTCGTAAAGGTGGTGGTTACACGAGTGGAAAGATCCTCGAGCAACTCGCCGCTACCATACTATAGAAAATTAGATAAGCACCGACACTCGCACCCGTAAAAGATAGAAGCTCAAGTGAACTAGAAAGTACAAACAGGACAGTTTAAAAGCCTTTTGGCCTTTGACTCGACCCTATCCAAAAGCCGGGGAAACCAGAGCCCCCCCCAGATATGAGAGCAGTACTTCATAAAAGGGCGGATAGACCCTTGTATAAGCTGGAGCAACTGAGAAGAGGAAAAAAAGTCTCGCTAAGTTTAAACCAGAAGTTCCCCAATTTCCTTTTGAAGGCCGCCCCCTAGCAACCGTTCGTGAATGTGAGGTTTCAGACATTTTTTTTTGTTTATGTTAAGGCCAGAATGTTTATATTGTTAACAGGAGAGATGAGAGAACCGTCGAAAGAGATAGGAAAGTTAGAGGTGTTTTAGAGAGGGAGATTTGTAGAAGTTGGGTTCTTATAGAATTAAATTTCCACAAGGTTGAGACGAACCCCACCCCGAAAATTCTGTCCAGATCAGCGAGAATAGAATCGGAAAGGTTTAAGACGAGAGGCAATTCTAGAAGTAAAAAGAGGGAGCAGAATTGAATTGAAATGAGATGAAGGGTCGAGTCATCGCATATGAGTGGATAAGAGTTAGATGTGCAGGTGAGAAGATCATTAAATGAAAAGCAGGAATAAAGTAGGAGACAAGGCAGAACCCAGAGGAACACTACTATTGAGGAGAAAAGACATCGCCCACCTCACGCCGCTTTGAGCGTTGGGCTAGACTAAGTGAGAAAGGAGGAACCTAGGAGGGAGCTTGGAGAGCTGGTGACGCGTGCCATACCCGGTCAATGTTTGGATATGTCGCGCCACCACGCAAGTCTCCCGTAATACGCTGGGTGGAACCATTCTGTTAATTAGGAAAGTTAGTGCCAGTAGACCTCAGGGAGAGCTGAAGCGTCTGGGCGATCGGGAAGGGTGAGATTCCCAGATGTCTAGAATGAGAGTTGAGAAGGGTTTCAAGATCTTTCGAATGAATACAGTTTAGAGCTTATACGGGCGATAGTTAGAGAGGATGAAGCGGCTTGCCGCTTGTTTTGGAGTGAGGTGGACATATGTGCGCTCCAACATTGAGGGAAAGTGCTAGTATTGAGGCATAGAGAAGATAGTTGAACGAGGGGCGGGAAGTTAGCACGGAGCACTCCTATAAACTCGGAGGAATGCATTCGGGCCACCCACCTTCTTACTTCATAGATTTCAGAAGCCCGTGGCCCCGTCAAATGTAATCACAGGCAAAGGCATAGGACACCTGAGAGGAAAAGGAGGAGGAAGAGGAATGCCAGAATAGTCCAGGGTTGAGTTAGAGGAAATATGAGGCCGAGAGATTGGCCTTTTCAGTTGGAGAATTAGCAACAGAAACCATCAGATCGAATAGAGGAGGAAAGGATGATTTTCAGAAGTTTGTTAGAGATTTTTTTGGCAAGATGGCCAGAAAGATTTGTCCGTAGAGAACCAGGAATGTCGCGCAAGTTTTCGTTTAATGAAGTCGCGCTTTGGCTCGTTCGCGAGTATACCTGCAACGATTTCTAGATGAATGAAAATTAGCGAGGTGATGGGAGAACGAGAAATTTTCCACTCCCGATACGCACTGTCCCTCTGGCCTGAATGGCCAGAAAACAAGCACGATCGAACCACTTCTCTTTTCCGATGCATGTCACGCACCTTACCACCAGTCTTGGGGAAAAAAAGGATGATATAGTATATATATAATATATATATATTATATATATATATATTTATATATATATATACTTATATATAATATATATATATATATATATATCTATAATACACATATATATATATATATATTATATATATATATATATATATATATATTTATATATAATATATATAATATATATATATATATATATAGTATATATATATATATATAATATATATATACTGATCATATATATATATATATATATATATATAATATTATATAATATATATATATATATAGTTATATATATTATATATATAGTATATGCATATATATATATATAGTATATATATGATATATATTATAGTATATATATATAATTGTTATCATTTTATATATAGGTTTATATATATAGCTATATTATATAATATATTATATATATATATATATATATATCGTATTATTTATATTATATATATATATATATATTATATATATATATATCTATATATATATATCATATTGTAAGATTTTAAAATTTGACAAGACAATTTTCAGGTGACAGGATAATAAAACCTTTATTTAGCAATGACTTATATTATTATATTCTTATTAGACCAACAAATGGTAAGCAAAAGTATACTTAAATGACTTCGTGAGCGTGGTAACTTCGTGAGTGTGGTAACTTCGTGAGCGTGGTAACTTCGTGAGCGTGGTAACTTCGTGAGCGTGGTAACTTCGTGAGCGTGGTGACTTCGGAGTAAGCGTGTAGAATTCGTATAGGCACAAAATAGACTCTATACCTACTAAAAGAAACTGTTAAGAAAAAGGTTTCAGCTTAGTGTGTTTATAGATTTACATATAAGGGAGCCAGACTTGCGGCACTTCGCCCAGAATGGGGGGGCGACGGGTCATAAACCGTCTAAATGGGGACGCCACTTGTCGGCCACCTTCCCGTCCAAGTGAGGCGGACTATGGCCACTTCCAAAAGCTCTGGGGAAACTCGAATGAGTCTGGGAAACGGTCACTACCGTTCCATAAACAGTACATCGGCCCATTCCGTAAGCACTGTGCGCCCGAATCGGCCACTTCGCGTGTATTCGACTAGGGAAGGCTGAAGGCCTTGGGCGACGGTAACTACCGTCTATGGGACCCACTCCGCGGCCACTTCCGTCAGAATGAGGGCGAGCTATGGCCACTTCCAAAAGCCCTGGGGAACTCGAAGTGAGTTTGGGACGGTCTACCGTTCCAATAAACAGTACCTTGGCCACTTCCAGAAGCACTGCCGCCCAAATCCGGCTAACCGAATATCGACTAGGGGAAAGGCTGAAGGCCTTGGCGACGGTCACTACCGTGTCTTAAATGGAACCCACTTGTCGGCCACTTCCGTCCAAGTGAGGGCGAGCTATGGGTCCACTTCCAAAAGCTCTAGCATAGTGTTAGAAGTAATTATTAACAGTTCCCCCAAATTCTTAATCCCTCAAATTTCGAAAAAATATGTTACGTCATCATTTAGTACCGCCCACATTAAGTCATAATTTACGCTCCGCTTTTATATATATATATATTATATATTATCTATCATTAATATATATATATACTTATTATAGTATATATATATATATATGTTATATATATATATAATATATATATTTATTATATATTGTTTCGCAGAGGCGTTTGTTCTGAGAGATGAGAGAGGTCGGAGAGGAGAGAGAGAGAGAGAGAGAGAGAGAAGAGAGAGGAGATGAAGAGAGAGAGAGAGAGAGAGGAGAGAAGGAGAGAAGAGAGAGAGATTCTTATTATATTATATATTATTTATAATATATATAATATAATATATATATATATATATATATATATTATTATATTATTTATAATATATATTATATATATATAATATAATATATATTCCTTTCTTCATGAACCCATCATTCCCTGTGCATAGCTGGTGGGTGGGGAACGTAATTAAACATTGAAAACAATAGTTTTGAGTACCAGAACCAGGTAATTCGTCCGAAAAAACCTTGTCATACGCTTCTCATCATGTCATACTGTTCGTTATTTCTCTGGGCGATGCCCACACCATACACCCCCCCTCACAAACCACGCCAAGT
>JABUQX010084625.1:0-7500 GCA_015478945.1 Trachelipus rathkii
TACAAAAACAAAGAAGAATACACCCAGACAATCTTGTTCTCTTCTGTAGGGGGTGACTGCTATACATTTCTGTGATCAAGATTAAAAAGGATTTGTTTTTGGCCCCTTCAAGTAAAAAGTTTAAAAGAGGTTACTTAATTTTCCAGGGGACCTAATTGGAGTCGATACAAAAAAAAAGGTAGTAAATTCTGATAGTTGATTACTCTTTCCAATAGGTCAAACGGTGTAACAATGTATATTAAATTTTTAAAAAAAAACCTTTCCCCCCCCCCAAAAGTAAAAAAAGTTAGCCAAAGAGTCAACGTTTGGATGTTATTATTCCCAATTTTATATTTTCAAATTCAAATAATTTTTGACTGCATATTAGGATGGTACTTTTCAGTAAGGTCACTGTCTCTTTAACATCATGTAGTTTGGAAATAATTTAAGAAACCGTTACTATGGGTCTTTTACAAAAAAAACGTAGAATATACAAAGAACCCATGATTGTTTCTCTCTCTTAGGGTACTGTTTCTTACATTCTTGAAATCAGAAAAAGGATTGGTGCCCCTTAAGGTAAAAAGTTAAAAGGTGTAACTTAATTTTAGGATATTTTTCAGATGTCAGTACAAAAAAAAAAAAAATTACCCCATTCTAATGGATTTGAACTCTTTAATACGATGCAAATAAGCCTTATTTCTATATCCTAAAATAAACGATTGACGCCTTAGAATTATCTAGCCAGACTTATCATATAAGTTATATATTTCTCAAATTTTTTCATATTTTCATTCCAAAATAATTGGACCCCCATATTTTAGGTGTAATATTCAGTAGTCAAACTGTTCCTTACCATGCATTATGTAGTGAATAAAATTTTAGGGACGGACTTACGGTCTTACAAAAAAAACGTTTAAACATACAAGGGACCCATGGTGTTTCTTCTTCTCTAGGGCTCTAGGGTACTGTTCTAATTACATTCGTGTGATCCAAATTAAAATTGTTGCCCCTTGTCAGGTAAAAAGTTAAAAGGTTTACTAAGTTTGACCTTCTAACTTCTAATCCTGACTTTTAAAAAGGTGAATTTTTTCATAACGATAATATTTGGAAATCTCTCAATACCGACCTTTGTAAAATTTCAATGTATCAAAATTAAATCGACATGGTTTTGCCCCACAGTAAAAAAAGTTTAACAGAGATCCAAAAACGTTGATGCTAATATTCAATTTTCATATTATCATTCAAAATACTTTTAACCCCCCCATATTTAGGTTGACTTTTTCCAAGTAGGTCCCACTTCTTAACATCAGTATTTGACATTAAAAATTTTAAGGAACGTACTATGGGGCTTGCAAAAAAAAAACGTTAGAATAAATACAACCCATGTTGGTTTCTCTGCTGTAGGGTGAACTGTATTACATTCGGAAGATCAAATTAAAAGATTGTTATGGCTCCCTCAAGTAAAAAAGTTCTAAAAAGGGTATACTTTAATTTTCAGAACCTACTTAGATGTGTACAAAAAAAGGTAAAATATATTCTGAAATTATGGTTGGGAAGCGCCTTTCAAATAGGTCCACCTGTCCGTTTAAGTACTATATTAAATTGAAAAATACCTGTTGCCCCCCAGGTAAAAAAGTTACCACAATCACAACAATGTATTGGCTAAATTCGTATTCGAAAGCTTTCAGCAAAACTAATTTGAAACGAAGGATCAACTAAACAAGTAGTCACTGTCCTTAACATTCATGTAGTTGGACATAAATTTTAGGACCTTACTTAATGGGTCTTACAAAAAAAAAACGAGAAACATTACAGAACATGTTGTCACGTCTGTGGTTACTATTTACCAATCTGTGGTTCAAATTAAAAATGTTGCCACGCCCAGGTAAAAAAAGGTTAAAAAAAGGGTCAGGAAAGAACGTAACGTAAAATGAACTTAGACAAAAAAAGGTAATAATATATCTTTATGTTGGATCTCTTCAAGAGGGCACTGTCGTATATTCTATATAAATGTAGAAACTGTGCCCCCGCCAGGTTAAAAGGTTACAAGAGTCAAAACGTTGATATATTCCAATTCATATTTTCATTCAAATACGGATTTTGAAGGCATATTAGGTTGTACTTTTCTAGTCCACTGTTTAACTCAGTAGTTGACATAAATTTTGGGACCTACTATGGGTCTTACAAAAAAAAAAAACGTAGGAATATGACAGGACCATTGTTGTTCTCTTTCTGTTAGGTACTGTCTACATTGTGTGATCAAAGTAAAAGATTGTTGGCCCCTCCAAGTAAAATCAGTAAAAGGTACAATTTCGAAAACCTAATTTGAAGTCGTACAAAAAAAGAATATATGTTAGTAGATCCTCTATAGGTCCACTTGGCTACATCTATGTAAATTGAAAAAAACGTGCCCCCCAGGGTAAAAAGTACAAGAGACAGCAAACTTGAACCCCTATATTCCAATTTTCATTATTTCATTCTCAAATATTGGGACCCATATTTAGGTTGGATACCTTCCAGTAGTCACTCCTTACTTCAGTGTTTCCATAAAAATTTAGGGACGTACGAGGGTCCTAACAAAAAAACGTAGCTAATACCAACATGTGTTTCTTTCTTGCGTAGGTACTTGGTTCTCCTTACCATTCTGGGATCAAAATTTAAAGATGTTTGCCTAATCAAGTAAAAAAGTTAAAAAGGTTACTAATTCAAGAACCTAATTGGAATCCGTACAAAAAAAGTAATATATTTGTTTCAGAATCTTGAGAATGAAAAAGTCCACCTAGTCGTACATCCTATGGTAAATTTTAAAAAAAATCTGTGCCCCCCAGTAAAAATACCCATGAGAGTCCAAAACAAGAATCCAATTTTAATTTCCATTCAAAGATTTTTGCCATGTGGTTTTTTTCATAAATTTTAAGGTTTAATTAAGGTACTAATGGTTCTACAAAAAAATAAACGTAGAATACAAACATTGGTCCTTCTGTAGGGTACTGCTTTACATTCTGTGATCAAATTAAAAGATTGTTGCCCCTCAAGAAAAAGTTAGAAGTGTTTCTTAATTTTCAGGACCCTTACCTTTAGGTCGTACCAAAATAAAGGTAAATATCATTCTGATATGTGGGATCTCTTCAATAGGTTATACATTTCTAGATAAATAGAAAAATAGGTTTGATGATTAGAAAAAAAAAAGTTACCAGAGTCACAACTTGGATGCTATATTCCAATTGTCATATTTTTCATTCAAAAATTGGGGAAACCATATTAGGGAGGGAACTTTTTCAGTAGTAACCTCTCTTTACAGTTCATGAAGTGACAAAAATTTAAAGAACCCCGGTATATGGGATCGTACAATAAAAAACTAAAATACCATAACATCTTGTTTCTCTCTGTAAGGTAACTGTCTTACATTCTTTGAATTCAAATTAAGATGGTTTGCCCCCCTCAAGTTTAGCAAAAAAGTGAAAAAGGTTAACATAAAAAATCTAAAGCTTATTACAAAAAGGTAAAAAAATTCAAATGTTGGTTGGATCTCTTCAATAGGTCACTGTTCGACATTGTATATAAATTTAAAAAAACTGTTGGCCCCCAGGTAAAAAGTTACCCGAGTAACAAAAACATTGATGTATATTCCAATTTTATATTTTCATTCCAAAATTTTAACCCCATATTTAGGTGTGTACCCTGTTGGGGGCAAGTAGGTCAACTTCTACATCCCATGTAGTTGAACATAAAATTTTCAGGAACGGTACTTGGGTTCTTACAAAAAAAAAACCGCTAGAATAACAAAGAACATATTGTTCTCTTCTGTAGGACTGTCTTGACATTCTGTGATACAAATTAAAAAGATTGTTTTGCCTTAAGAAAAAGTTAAAAGGGTTTACCAAATTCTCCTACTTTGATCGTACAAAAAAGGTTAATATATTCTTGATATGTTCAGTCTTTTTAATAGGTCCACTGTCGTACCATATATATTAAAATTTTAAAAAATTTGTTGAAGCCGAAAGGTGGGTAAAAAAAAAAAATACAAACAAGTTCAACAACGTTGATGCTATATTTCCAATTTTACAAGAATTCATTCTTCAAATAATTTGAAAAGTTTTGAAGTGTCCATTGCAATAAAGAGCACCTGTCTACAACATGGAAGTTTGAACATAAAAAAATTTTAGGACGTACTATGGCTTACAAAAAAAAAAAACGTAAAAAGAATAAACAATACAGTTTTTCTCTTTCTGTAGGGTAACTGTCTATATACTTTGATTCAAAAAATAAGGACTGTTGGCCCCTTCAGGAGAGAAAAATCCGTTTATAGACGGAGAGAGATAGGAGAGACGAGACGAAAGAGAGAGGGTGATGACTGGAAGAAAGTATTGCCGAGAGACAGAAGCGCTGAGTAGAAGTATTGGAGAGAGTGAGAGACGCGAGTAAAAATATAGAGGAAGAAAGAAAAGGAGAGTTATCTGATTCACACTTTTATATCCCTTTATTTCGTTTTAATGGTTTAACTATAGGATTCTATTTTTAATCTTGCCTATAATATTGAGTCGATGCTCCGGTATAAAATCATTCCGGTAGGTATTTTGTTTACAAAGTTCTACGGATAGCTTCAATTTTTAAAAAATATATTATTACCCTTGAAACATATTTATTTACTGGCTTGAGGTGGGACCGAATGAAAGAATTTTTAATAAAGAGGACTATTGATTTATTGTGCCGCATTTTTATGAAGAAGGTTTATTGAAAATTTTAAAATGGAAGTATTTAAAACCTGTGAAGAAGAAATAGACGTTAGCCTTCGGCCAAGCAAATGGAGGTTAAGGAATAATTATAGTTAAAATTAATATAATAATATAATACATAATATAATGAATAATATAATATAATAATAAATATATAATAATAATAATAATATATATAATATAATAATAATATAAATAATAAATTAAAAACTGAGCCGATTCCTTTTAATTTTAAACCGTATGATAAGTTTCACATATTCAAATCAAAAGGAACCCTCGCTTTCCATAAAAATATTCGTCATCCTAATATAATATATAATATATAATATAATATAATTTTCATACGATATTATTAATAAATAATAGCTACTTACTAATTATATTCAATTTTCATATTTTCAATCAAATATTTTCGACCCATATTTAGGTGGGTACTCTCAGTAGTCCAGGTCTCTACATACATGGCAGTGTGACATAAAATTTAGGGGGCACGACCGCGATTACCATAGGGGTTCTTACAACAGAAAAATAAAATAATATATATACTAAATAATATATATATATATATAATAGTTATAATAGTATTATATTTTACTATATATATGGTAAATATTATAATATAGAGAGTGAGAAAGCTACATCCGGCAGGTTCTTGTTTCTTTCTGTCCGCTTTGTGGAACACGGCTACGTACACATGTTATAAAATTACCTGCAACACCACCACTACTGGTGGTTAAGTTTCCCAATTATTTTTAACAATCTCTATCACTCTCAGAAAAAGTATTGTGCCATCATATCGTCTTATTCCCTGATCGTTTCGTTTGACCAAGTGAAACCATACAACCGAGCGTCGCCAAGCTACTTCGGTTACTCCGGTGACATTTTAGATTCAATGTGACTACTGAACAAATTTCGGAATTTATCTTTATTAGAAAGTTTATTATGTTAGTTAATAGATTAATTATCAAATTGCATTATTATAAAAGAAGAATACCCTCTATGTAAGACCTTATCTCATTCGCATATCTATAGTCCCTTATACACTCCACCACTGGATTTTTATTGCCCAGCCACAATCCTGCCTGGCATAACTTTCCTTACTACACTCTGACGATTATCCGTTACCCTTTCATCCCTATCATTACTAAATTTATGTTTCCCCTCAACACTTTGCAGGCGTGTCCACCAAGTCGTAACAAATCAGCACTCTTAGCTCTTACCGAGATCTGTCCTCACTCACAGCGCATAACCATGTAATTCGCCTCATCTCCGTTACCTGTCATAAGAGCTATTCAAACGCTAATATAGATGGAACAATATACTATTCATTGACATATGCAACCTGTTTCAAACGCTGGCATAAAAGGAGTCCAAATTTGCAGGAACCAATGACTGTATTTATAAGGCCTTATTTCAAATAATGAAATAATTCTAACTTACATTCAGATATTCTTTACAATAACCTACCGAAAGAATAAGGTTGCTATGAGCACCACTTAAAGAATAGCTTCCCCAACTGCACCTTCTACAAGAAAGAATGGAAAGCTATAACGCGAGGAAATCTGGAAAATAAAATGAATAACCAATTAGAATAAATAGGCAAACAGTAAAATTAGATTTTTAAATTCAAAATGGGGGATAGCAAAAAAAAAAATTAAATAAATATATAAAGATCGTTTCATTAAACTGTAAGTTATACTTACCATGCTGGTAGCTACTTAGCTTCTCCATTTATCCTTTTTTCAGGAAGAGGATCGTGATCCCCGTGATGTCCTTACGCTTCTCCCTCTACTTTCAGATGAACTGGACGACGGCCTTCTTCGTCGTTCACGAGACGTTTGAGACCGGTTACTGTCGGGGCTGCCACCACGCCCTCTACCTCGACGTCGATAAGATTTTGATCGTGATCTGGACCTCACTCTGGCTCTGGATCTCGACCTTGATCTACCATATGTTCGTCGGGAATATTTTCTAGAGCGTGATCTACGTCTAGATCTGGATCTCCTTGGCGATTCCCTCGATAGCCTCCTACGTCGGTCTCGAGAACGAGATCTCCTTTTACTCCTTCTATCTCGCGATCGACTTTTTCTTCTCCGGTCTCTGGATCGAGACCTTTTCGATCTCCTTTCTCTGGACAAAGACCGATTTGATTTTTCATCTGACAAAGATCGAGACCTTTTTCTTCTTCTGGATCTTTCTCTGTCTCTTGAATGCTTTTTACTCGATTTTTTACTTCTATCTGAAGAGGAGTCTCTCCTCTTTTTCCTTTTTCTACTTTTTTCATCTTCGGAGTAGTCATTTCTAATGCTCTTCACAGAAGAGGATGATGAAGGCGATGATGATGCATTGTCTGCGTCATCGGACTCTGCCTTTGATAATTCTTCTTCAGTATTTGATTCTTCTGAAAAAGAATAATTAACTATAATACTCAAAATATTTTAAAAGAATGTTACACAAACTAGTTTTAAATTAAAGGCATTACGGTAGAGATGTAGCAAACTACATGTATTATATAAATAAATGAAAGATTATAAGCTTCAAAATGACCTTCCAGGGTCTATAAAATTTGTACAAATATATTCTTTGGTTAGAATGAAAGTTGCAAATATATCATAAACAAACATTGTCTGAATCATATAATCCTTTACCATTATGAGAAGATGAAGAAGCCGATTCAGTTTGTGAAACTTCTCTCTTTGGAGACGAGGCTTCGTATGTTGGTGAAGCATTTTGGGGAGAATTTTTAGCGCTGCTCTCTGCACTTTCACTATCCTCTCCCTCAGTT
>JABUQX010084625.1:12500-17602 GCA_015478945.1 Trachelipus rathkii
ATATATATATATATTATATATATTAATATATATATAATTATATAATAATATATATATATTATATATATATATATTATTATATATATAATTATATATATTATTATATATGAGGAGAGTAACACGCAATCCGAACGTGAATTACCTCCCATTTTTTAATGGTGTTCGCCTTTCTCTTTGCGTTCATATTTTCACACACTTCATCTGCCAGGCCATATTACTAACCACGCATTATCATACATAATCATATACGACAATGATGTAAAGTACATCACCCCACTTCTAGATAAGCACCTTACATGACTCCTTATACTCATTAATCCCCTGTGTGGCGGGGAGAAAGAATTTCCCACAATCGTATGTCCTGCGTGTCGTAGAAGTCGACTAAGGGTGCGGTGGTAGTTGGGTGTGCTGCCTACTACATCTATTTCTGCCAGGAATGCTAGTGCAGGCCTCGGAGAGGTCGTGATCGCCGAAACGACCTTCTAACTTTCGGCGAAATTGTATGAATCGGTATGGGTTATCACTGGAATTAGAGGTATAAATTGTTAAAGGTGATGGATGTATTTAGAAAGGGCAAATTTGATTTTGCTCGCTGTGATGAAAGGGAAAGGTGAAATTAAGTGGTGTGATGTTGAAATGTGTGCTGTGCTGGTTGTGGAAGAGAATGAGATGAGGAGAGAAGGGTTGCATTTAGATTTGAGTGACCTGTGGTATGAAAGCTATGGTAACTTTTGATTGTGTGAGTCTAAGAATTCTATATGGATTAAATTAAGTTTGAAAGGTCAATGGTTATGATGTGGTTGTGTACTATGGTCCATCCGAGGGAAACGTTGAAGAGAGAACGATTTTTTTGGGATATCTGAATTGTAATGTTTGGATGGGTGTCATCCAAACTTCACCTTTGATAGTTTTCATTCTGCATTGATTGGATCAGGTGATTCAAAAAAGGGATGGTATAATAGGTGGTTTTGGGGTGGGGGGAAAATGAGAATGGTAGGAAGTGATTGATTTCTGTGAATGAGAGAGGTGTGTGTAAGTAATACTTTCTTTAAATCCAAGAGTAATCCATAAGTATACTAGTTTAGTTTGGTGTATGGTAGAGTATGGTATCGAAGTGAAAAGTATGATTATTTAGTGTTGGTGAAGAAGGAGATGTTGAAGTAAATGTTTTGAATGTTAAATCAGTTAGGGGGTTTGGAATGGGATTATCGGAATCATTATGTTGTTCTATTGTAAAAATTAAGTTAGTGGGGCTTGGATGGAGAGGAAGGTGATTAGAAAGGAAGTAGGTAAAATTAAAGAAGTGAGAAGTTAAGTGTGCAAGATAATAAGGATAAGTATGTAAGAGCGCTCCTAGTAATATGAATGGGAACAAGTTGATACTGAGCAAATCTGGGGGCAAATGAAGGAAGCAATTGTTAGTAGTTCAAAGGAAGTATGTGGATGTGCTAAAAGTAGGAAGTAAGAATTTAAACAGCGAATGGTGGATGAAGAGGTGCTGAAAGCGGTTAAAGGTAAAAAAGAAGCGTGGTTGAATGTGACTAAAAGCAAATGATGAAGATTCAAAAGAAAGAAGCTTTATAATAAGGAGGAAAAAAGAAATACTAAAGGTGCATACGTAGGAGAAATACAAAGAGTAAATGAACAGTTTGAAGGAGGATGAATGAGGACATACAAGGAATAGGAAGCTCTTCCTGAAGGAAAGCGCAAAGGTTAAGAATGAAATTAAGGGGAATTCTGCTTAGAATAATGAACAGGGATGGTGCTTTGTAAAACTGATGAAATGGATTGAGGGGAGTGTGGAGGGAACACTTCGAAAATCTGCACCATATTAACAGTAATGATGAGGTGTTAGTGAATGTGTGCGGTTTTGTGTGCAGAAGGAATTAGTATTTTGGGGATGAGGTTATTAGTAAGGAGGAGGTAATGGGTAGGGTGAGAAAGTGTTGAAGAATGGTAAAATCTGCAGGTTTAGATGAAAATAACTAGTGAAATGATCAAGAGCGGAAGCGCGAGAGGTGATTGATTGGATTTGGAAGTTGTGTAATAAAGCGTTTATGGAGGGTTTAATTTTCCAAGGGATTGGAGGAGAGCGTAATCAAGTACCTTGTATAAGGGTTAAGGGAGAAACAGGGGAAACTGTAAGAAATTATAGGGAAATAAGTTTTATTGAGTGTTGTAGGGAAGGTATATGCCGGGTTTTGGTCGAAGAGTGCGTCGAGTGACTTGAGGGACTGATTGGTAAGAACAAGGTGCGTTTAGCGAAGTGGTAGAGGTGGTGTGGATCAAATCTTTACATTGAAACAAAATTGTTGAGAAAATGAGGGAGAAGAAGAATAATGTATTTAGGTTTTTATGGATTTGCAACAGGCGTATGATAGAGTTAATAGGAAGCGTTATGGCAGGTGTGATATATGGTGTTGGTGTAGGCTTCTTGAATGGAATCAAAAGTATATGACGATAGTGAAAGCGTGTCGTAAGAATAAATGGTGTCAAGGTGATTGGTTTAGTATTAATAGCGAAGTAAGACAGGGTTGTGTTATGTCTCCTTGGTTTATTTCAATTTGTATATGGATGGGGTTATGAAAAATTTAGAGGTGGGAATGGCAGGAAATGGTGTTAGATGGTGGAGAATGGAGTTGAGTGGAGGGTGCCCTATCTATTATATGGGCGGATGATTTGTTCTGTGTGGGCGAAATCTGAAGCCGAGTTTGAAGAGGATTGGATAGAGAGATTTGGCAGGGTGTGTGAAAGAAGGAGGTGCTTGAAAGTAAACGTGGATAAGAAGTAGGTTCTGGTTGTGAGTGAGGACACTCCCCAGTGTGAAGTTATGTTAATGGTGAGCAGCTGGAAAAATGTCTGAATTTAAATATTTAGGGTATTATGTTGATGAGAAGGGTAACGGATGATGCAGAGTGTAAGTAGGAAAGTTGTGAATGGCAGGCAAGGTGGTGGGTGCAATTAAATCGTTGGTGAATGCAAAGGGACTAAGTCCTTGAGTGTGCTAGGGTCTTACATGAGGTATGTTTGTTTTACCTGTGTTATTGTATGGTAGTGAGACTATGGTCTGGAATACAAGTTAGATCTAAAGTTCAATGTGTTCAGAATGGACAATCTTAGGGGTGTGCTACGGTGTGAGAAGAATTGATAAAGAGAGGAATGAACGTATTAGAGAGTGGTGTGGTGTGAAGAAGAGAGGTAAATGAGAGAATAAATGAAAGTAATGTTGAGATTGGTTTGGTCTTGTGGAAAGGATGAATGAAGCAGGTTGGTTAAGCGGATGTATAGTGGTGAAGTGTGTTGGGAACCGACCCGGCTGGGAGAAAGACGCATAGAGAGTCGGTGAACGATGTCCTGAAGGAGAGAAATGGTGAGTTTTGGCAGAGGCGAGAAATAAAGGTGCATGATAGGAGAAGAATGGCGGGGTTTTGTATGGGGGGCATGGGTTGTGGCCACCTGGGCCAGGGGATGACCCTACACTTGACGATTTACAATAGTGAGGGTCCGTCGCGGTCCCATGATGCTCTCGAAGGGTGGATTTTTCTGTCTGTGACGAGCTCTCACTAATTAATGGTACAGAGGGGGCGGTAAGGCTGGGCTTTTCTTTTCGACGTTTGTCATGTTCTCCTACTGCTTTTCTTTTCCGACTGCTTGTACAGCACCTTACACCCCAATCTTGGGGCAAAGAGGAAGGTGAAGATAAGAAGAGAAAGAAAATACTATATATATATAATATATATATATAAATATATATATATATATATATATATATATATTATATATATATATATATATATATATATATATATATATATATATATATATATATATATATATTATATATATATATATTATATATATATATATTATATATATATATATATATATATATATATATATATATATATTCTTCTTCATCTTCCTTCTATATTCCCAAGAATAAAGGTTTGACTTACCATCTCAGCCATCTTTTCTTCTTCACTTTGGCCCTTTTGAGAGGGTTCTTCTACCTGTGATTTCTGACTATTCTGACTTTCAATTGGTCCTTGTAAAAGTGGAGAAGAAGTTTTTTCTTTAGGAGAAGTGGTTTTGTCTGTATTTTTATTTTGCTTTGACGCATCTTCTACCTCAGATTCTGAGTCACTTTCCTACAAAAGTGAAAAATTCAAACTACCTTACTAACACAATCTATTTTACAATCATTGATACATTAAAAAGCAAAACACACATTTAACTTAAAGAGCTAAAAAAAAGTTAATTTGACTCCCTAATATAACTACAATTAAAAGGGTAGATAATTTAAAAAAAAAAAAAGAATTTAAAACAAAACCACCCAACACTTTATTACTAAAACGTAAGATAACCTCATTCCTAACTAAAATAACCCAACCTTAAATGAAAGTAAAGGAAAGCTAGAGCAGTCTTCTTTGTTAAAGTAATATCTAGATTCTAGAGTACTACATTTAAACCTCAAATTAAATTTAGATTTGAAATGCGTGGATTGAATAAATCTTTTGGTTCTGCCTTGCAAAATTGCAATCTAAATGAAAGAGAATAACTTGATTCCAAGATACTGCTACTAAAAACTGAAAATTTAGAAATTTTAGCAACGATTTAAAAAAAAAAAAACAAAAAAATAAAAACTAGCTTTTAAAGCAATCTTAGAACGCTGTCTTATGTATATTAAGAACCACTTTAAAGAAAACAAAGCAAAGAATTTCCATAAGTATACAAGAATGGGTAAAGGAAAGATATCGTATTGAAGTGAAAAGTAAGATTGATTTTGTGTTGGTGTAGAAGATGTTGAAGTATGTGGTGGATGTTAAATAAGTGAGGGAAGATGAGAATGAGAACATCAGATTATTTTATAATTCTAGGTAAGATTAAGTTAATGGAAGATTCAAAGGAGAGGAAGGAAAAAAGGAAGGGAGTGGAACATGATGATACTGAACAAATCTTTAAACAAATAAAGGAAGCAATTGTTATCAGTGCAAGAGACGTTAAGAAGACGTAATAATGAATGGTCAATAATGAATGGTGGAATGACGAGGTGATGCAAGCGGCAAAAAGTTTAAAGAGATGAGTTTTTTGACCATGCTAAA
>JABUQX010084626.1:7500-21693 GCA_015478945.1 Trachelipus rathkii
ATCAATTTATTAATTTTAAAATATATATAATATATTATAATATAATATAATATATATATATATATATAATATAATATATATATATATTACTATATATATATATATATATATATATATTATAATATATATATATAATTATATATTATATATAATATACATATATATATATAATATATATATTATATATATATATATATAATTATATATATATATTATATATAATATATATAATATATATATATAATATATATATTAATATATATATAATATATATATATAGTATATATAATATATACTATATTATATATATATATGATATATATAATTTCGGTTTCTCTTCAAATAGTTACAAAAATAATAGAAAGGATACTTTATCAAAAATAGCTGAGGAGTAACAAATTTTACAGCTTCGTTCTTTTTTATCAAAAATTTTTTTTAATTTAAATTATAAGATATGCCCCAAAAACTGAATTTGGCCAAAGAAATGAATGGATATCTCACCAAGTTGGATTAATTATAGTAAGACTATTTCTTCGCATGGTTTAATAGGGCGACCAGTGGCTAGCAACCCGGTCCTATTACCTTTTGCTTTTATACTCTTGGATCCCAGCGTTAGAGTCTTATGCGCCTAGAAGCAAGATCCTCTGGAAAAGCTCTGGGAGAACGATTTTGGAGGCCTAATGGAAGAAGATGCTAGTTCAACTGAAATGGCGAAAAACCCTAACCTGAGTGTTAACTCGATAAGACTGGCGTCCGAGGAAACCATTTCACCGCAGAAATGGTTTTCTAGAGTATCGGAAGGTGGTTTAAGTGTTTCGGGCAGAAAACAGATAGCTGGTCACACTGACGGCGAAAAGCCTTTCCTGGGAGTTTGTTATAAGATAATATATTATATTTATTATATATATATATAAATATATATAATATATATATATATATGATATATATATATAACTATATATATATATATATATATATATATATAATATATATACATATATATTGTATTTAACCAGTAATTTATAAATAAACAATCAGCAATAGTTTATTTTTATTTAATACATCAACAATTGGGTTCAAACTTTCTACAAACAATTTATTTCACTTATAACTTCCTAAAAACTTAAAATGTTTTAAAAAATTTATTTACATAATCTTAAAGATCGAGAGTCGAAGCTTTCGAGATCTTGCCTTCCACCATGATCTCCTTTTCAAGACTGGAAATTTCGTTGTTTAAGATGTAATTATTTGAGTTGTCATTTCAGTTGGTTTAGCGCTTTTTTATAGTAGGCTGATTGTTTCATGATCTCATTCTGTATTTGGTCTATTTGATGCTCTCCCGCAATGATATGATTTTTTCTATTTTTTATCAAGAAAGATTCCATTATTTTTCTGCTGTTGGTGTTATTAATATTGGTTATTTTTAATAAATATGTAGGGAAATAAAACTAAATTACACCAACAGCTAAAATGAATTTAGTTTGAAATGCTTACCCTTTTTAGAAATTGTAATTTCCTCTATTAGCTATTCCTTTCATCCAGGAGTGCAGGCCCTTGTTGTTAATTAAGGCTCTCTTATTGTTTCTTCAGGCCTAAGTATGGTTGCCTAGGCCACTTACTTCATCAGTATTTATTTGAAAAAATAAAAAAAAAATATGATTTTTTTAAGTTTTCTTATAAATATTTTTTCTTTCTATTTCATTGCCACTAATTATTGATTTTTAACTTAATTGTAATTATTTATAGTTATAATTATATGCCAGTTGTGGCAGAACCAGAAACATGGGTCTGGCCCCAAAGATATGTATTTAATGTGTGGAGCCTTCCCCTTCTTTGCTAATATGTTGCAAGAGCAGTAGGGCTGGGCTGCCTAGTCGTCAAAAATCCATAACACTAGTCCTTGTCGTCCCATGGAAATTCCCAGTTACTATTAGGGTGCATTCAAATAAGCTCATGGTGTATTTTAATTTTTAAATTTTAAATTTTTATTATTTAATTTTAAGTTCAAAACAAAAAATAAAAATCTATTTAACATTTTAATAAGGCCACTTGAATAAAAAGGAAAAAATATTATATATATATATATAATATATATATATATATATCCTTTAGGAGTACATATATATATATTTATATATATATATATATATATATATATATATATATATATATATATATATATATATATATATATAAAAAAATAAAAAAAAAATATATATATATATATATATATATAATATATATATATACAAATATATATATATATATATATATATAATAAATATAATAATATATAGCTATATATATAATATATATATAATATACATATAAATATAATATATATATATATATATTATATATGTATTTTTTATCTATATATATATATAAATATACATTATAAATAAATAAAATAAAAAAATATATAAATATATATATATATATATATATATATATATATAATAAAATAAAAAAATAAAATAATATACATTATACAATATGTATTTTTTAACACTGGGAGGAGGCCAAATTAAATATTAAATGAATTTAATTTTGGTGAGTTTGCAAAGTAAATTTGATAACAAATTCCTTTTACATAGTTATTTCAAATACATATCAATGTCTCTGTTACAGAAGGACACAGATACCCATTTGATTTTTAGTTGGAGATACTAAAGTTGCCCTTGATCTATAAGCTTTTTATGTAGCTCTCTACATTGAACTGCAGCTTTCCTTTTTATCCTACTGTCAGCATCACTATTCACTATTATTAATATCATTACTAGTAGTGGAAACTGTTTCTGGTAGATTTTCATGAAATTTGGAATAATTTTTTATCAGTAATATGATATCTGATATGTGTCGGGTTATAATTTCTTGGTTAGGTTTTTTAATTTTTACAGAAACAGTTTCTCCTAAACTATTATTTTCTATATCTTGTACTGTTCCCATACTGTAAAAGTATGGTTTAGTAAATTTTTCTCTTATGGCTACAACATCTCCAATTCCCAGTGAAGTATGTGTTTTTATTTTAATAATTTATATTGCTGCTTTAGTGCAGATTATTGTAAATTATTAAAAATTCAACTATAGTTAAATCATTCAAAATTAGATTTACTTTTCTGTATTTTGAAAAAGTCAAATATAACTAGAATCCTGGTCAGATTTCACAGAAGGAGACAAATCAGGATATCTGAAAATGGTCCGCACTATCAATGAAATAAATGAAAGAAGCAACCATAGCTGGAACCTCATATCCAGTGCCCTCTTAACCATTCATTCCGCCCTAGGCAAAAAAAAATTCACCTAAAGCAATATGTAAAATTTTATATATATATAATATAGTATATATATTATATATATATATATATTAAATATATTATATATATATATATATATATATATAATATATATATATAATATTATATATATATATATATATATTTAGTTATTTTTTTCGTTTTTGCTTTGTCGTTGTCTGCCGCGTTCTAGCCACCTAGGGCCGCCCTCATATTCTGCCGCCCTAGGCATTTGCCTAGTTTGCCTAGCGGTTAAGAAGGCCATGCTCATATCCTTCAGCAATATACCCGCACCCAATTGCGAATACATATTTTGGAATTCACAATCAAGGGTTCTTCAATATTTGAACTTTAAATGATACTGGCCTTTTATTTATTATCATATTAGCTTCCTTTACTAGTAAAGAAAACTCATTATGCTCTAATATATTTTTTCCTATAGCACTATATATAATATTTTTCACTTGTTTGACTAAAGATTCAACTAAACCTCCTAGAAAACTAGCTTTACCAGGGTAGGGGGAAAATTCTAAAACCTTTATATTATGGAGAGTTAAATAATTTTTTACATCTATGTCATTAAGAAAATCTTTAATAATTTGCACTGAGCTTATTATACTACTGCCCTGATCACTAACTATAAGTTGTGGAAATCCAAAGTCAAACACATGAAATTGAAAAGCAGAAATAAAGCATTTATTATCTACATTTTTACATAGAATAAGGTTTACAGCTCTAGTATATGTGCAAGTTATAATTAATATGTAAACCTTCTCTACTACATTATTTATTTTTATATTAAAAGGTCCAATATGGTCAAGAAATATTTCTCTAAATGGAATTTGAGATGGATTTATTCTATAATCTTTGTAATGGTTTTGATTAATTTTTATGGTTCTGCCATACATTAATTTACATTTTATGCAGTTTTTAATGTTTTTCTTAACTACTGAGTATGCTGTTGGAATATAAAACTCCTTTCTTAGTATAGCTAGAAGTTTATATACACCTGCATGTTTCATTTTTACATGTAATTCTTTTATTATTATATCAGTTAATGAATGATTTTTATGCAACAAAATTGGATTTTTTTTTATTAAAATCAGCATTTAAGTTTGCAAATTTACTCTTTACTCTAATTATATTAGTTTTTATCAAGAAAAAGATTAAGTTGTGTGACCAAATTAGTTTCTTTGTTCTTTTTTGGGTTTATTAAATATTGATATGTTTCTAAAAAAATTTCTTGCTGATATTGCCTAAAAATGACATTACAACTTTCCTGATATGAGCATATTGCATTTGAATCACAATTGGAAAACAAAGTGGGATTTTTTCCTGATGTAACTTTAAGCTTTATTAATGAATAAATTTTTTCTAAGGTTTTGAAACCTTACATAGTTTATCCAAAGAAGAAACTATCTAACGTAAATAAATGCAGAGCTTACTAAAAAAAAATAAGTTATCATCGACCATAACTTAAAAATATCTAAAATCTATATCATTGTTAATCTAAATTCATATAAGGATTCTTGGAACAATGAACTTAACTTTCATTATTGTTATTTAACAATAGCCCATATTTAAATAAAATAAATTTTTTAATAAAACTTTGTATGAAACACAGCGCGTAACGTAATCACTAGGATCTGAGATCCTTCAAAATGGTGAAAAGTAAAATTTGGGGGGGGGGGGGGGGGTTTTTTTTTTTTTTTTGTTTTTTCACATAAGAAATAAAAAATTCAGCTGATTATTTATAATGGTTCCCTTTCTTTCAATTTTGTTTAATTTTTCTACTTTATTTATAATCCAATTCAATGTTACCATTGAAATCAGTATATAAATGTAATTTATTTATTTTTAAAGGTGTGAAAAGTATTAGTTTAAATTGTTCAAAGCATTTCTAGTAAGACACTGAACTCAAATTTTTTACGCAAATAGCTTCTATGACTGGAAATAGATCTGTTTGTTATTTTATTTAAAAATTAATTTTTTATTTTTTGGCACAAAAAAAAATGCAAGCTCAACTACTATTTGTTTTTGTAATATAAGACGTTTACCATAAAAGGTATTTACTAGCAATCAGTAAATGCTATACTATTAATGAGGACATAATCCCCAATAAAATCTTTTTAGTCTGGTTTTTAATTTGATTATACGTTGAGCAAATTTTTTTATCTTTTAAGTAATTACTATCTAATTTTGTGTTTCCATGGTTAATATCTATGTTATTTTGGTAATTTATGTAAAAATATTTAGCTCATTCTTTTCCCAGGTATTCCTATTTTAGTGGGGTCAAATTTGCCATTTATGTAGATAAAATAGATCCTTAAAGTGTTTTGCTTTGGGACCCATTTCAACTATTTTTATTATGTGTAAGGTATCATTATGAGTGTCCCATACCATCCCTAATAAGAAAAATGTTGTTTATTTATAGGGTCATCTACATTACTGTTATTGTCTAACTCACTATAATTTAATTTTTTAAACTCTGGTGAATTACTATGAAATTGTTGCAAATTGAACCCATAATTGTTAAATATAGTATGACATTTATGATAAGCTAGAATGATGTCACTTTCAAACTCAGATGTATAACCTATATTATCCATATAAGAGAGGTTATACAAAGATTTTCTAAGTTCACACTCAAACTTATCATATGTGTCAACATGCAATATTAGTATTATATAAAGTGCTACCATGAGGATAAAAGGGCTACATCTAATACCAAACATTAGTTTATAAGAAACGACACTAAAGTCATTTTCATTTATGTTTTTCAACCACAAAAGTGGAATTTTTCTGTATCTTCAAAAAGCAAATTTAATCTAACTGAAATGCCCTTTTTCCAGATCGAAATATTAAAAGGTATTTATAACCTAAAGAAATGTCAATGCGATATCTAATCTGTTATTTAAATTAGGTCCTGGCAAGCTAACATTATTATGTGATAGGTTATTGGGTTTATTTTTATCACATAGATTCGACAAATATACAATTCTGCATTTTGTCGTTTCTACGTGATCTCTAAATACTGCATTATGAGCTAAAAATGAAACATTATTATTATTTTTTACTGTATTTATTTCAACAGGTTGAATGATACCTTGGTTAACCTGTTTTAATAAATTATTATAACTTCTAAAATTGCAGCTTGGTATATTTTTTTAGTCTTGAGTTCTAGGCTCAAATATTTTAAAATATTCTGCTTTGGCAAAAATTTTATTAATTTTAAATTATTCCATAAACAAGGCATAATCAATCGACCTGTATCCATATCTACATGTGTATTTATAATCAAGTGTTTTATAAGTTCCATATCTAGTTCTGAGAATTTTTTAGGACATTCAAAATTATCGTAATTTAATAAATCTTTTTAAATTTTTATCCACTAAATCGTCATCCAATTCTAAGCTAGTATTATTATTTTGAGCTAGAGATTGAAATATAGTAATCCATCTCTAGTCCATTTTCAATGTTATTCTCTATTTTTGACATTTTTTTGCGTGCAAAATCGGCTTGTTTCTGGAACGTTTTAACCATATTTTAAAGTATGGCAAATTTTTTATAGTTTTATTTAAGTCTCCAGCTAAATAATATCCCTATAGAAGTATAAATACTAGCAGTGAAGTGTTGTTTGTTAATCCAAATGAACATGCATTTATCGGCAGTAATTTGGGCTCCATTCACACCTAAAAGTATATGGATTTCCCTATTATTATTATTATTTCTTGGATGCTTATCAGCTAAAGGTATTTTATGTTCATCAAATGCCTTTACAATTTGAGGGGAAGGTATATTCACTCTGGTTTGTATTGCAGGGACAACAGCTGCTACAATACTGTTTGTTTTATTGTTTATTTTTACATCAATTTCTATAATAGAAGTTTGATAATACTTACTTTCATTGAAACCTTTTATATTAAGCATTATTTCAGATTGTACAACTTTATATTTAATTTTTTGTGCTACTGTTTGTGATATAAAATTTATTTCAGACCCAGAGTCATATAAAACCCGCAAATCTTGGTTGTTATTGTTTTTATTTATACAAGTTGTGGTGAAGGTAGGAAGGGTTATATTTTGAGTACTGGTTACATTTAAGGAACTTAATAACAAACAATTTGCTACTTGTTCTGAAGAAGGATTTTCTACAGGAGTAACATTTAGTTCAACAACATTGGTTGATGTTTCTGTTTGTGCATTATTTTTATTTTTATTGTTTTTTGGTTTTTTGAGTTGGGTTAGGTCCATTTTGTTTTTTAATACACAAAAAAGAGGAGTGCCATAGAATTACTAATTTTTACAATTTAGCATTAAAATTTGAACTTGCCGTTTTTCAATTTTAAGATTTAAATAATTTCAAATGTTACAACCTCCTAGTTCTTTTTAATTTTTTTTGTAATTAGGAATTCAGGTGTTTTGAAATCTTGAAGATTGACTACGTACATCAATTTTTTGGTCCATGCAGTCTGCTGTTTGCAATGTTTGGACAACTAGAACAACCCACCCTTTTTAATGTTTCAGTATTTTTTTTTTTTATTTTTTTTTTTTTATTCACATCAATATTAGTAGCTAAAGCTACTGTTTTTTTTTTTCTCACCTTGCGATGTAGTTTTTTTTAGTAAGTGCTGCATTTGCATTTGTTTTTGTATTTACTAACCCACTCTTACCTATTCTATTATGAATTTCAAATGAGTTTTTCAAAATTTCATCCAAAGTTGGATAAGTATTATTAGTAATGTTTATGTACTGTGTTTGATATTGCTCAGGTAAACTATTCCACAAAAAGTATTGGCAAATCACCTTACTAGTTATTTTTAAGCTATCTATTTGGCTTTCTATTAATTTAGCCTCACTGATCCAAGTGTAAAAATCATTAGTTAATTTTAATTTTAAAATTTTTCTATTACTGAAAATTGTTGTAAGGATTTATTGCTAAATTCACTTTTTAATAAGTTTTTGGCCATGTCGTAATCCATATCAGCCATAGGACTTTTTTGGATTAAAATTTTAGCAGGACCTTTAAGTTGCTTCATTAAACATGAATGCCTAGCAAATTTATTGTATTTTTTCCCCATCCATAACTTTCCTTCAAAATTTTTTTGAACCTATAAAATCTCCAGGCTTTTCCATCAAATTCAGGAAAGCTGAGTTCGGGTCTTTTTTAAACCAGAGAAACCAGTTTCAATATGAGAATTATTTGAGGAAATATTTTGCATAGGGCTTATTTTATTTTCAAGCTCACTTATGAGAGATGAAATGCCAAACATAATACTCATTTTCATTTTTTTCGCTAATTTTATCTGCGCTTTCAAATGTGAATTCATCGCAGTCAGCATATTTAGTTATTATATCATTATCTAACTCTGTAATTTCAACTAGGTTTGTTTTTAATCTATCTATGAGACCCTTTATTTCGTCATGTGTATATAAAGTTATACTAGCTAGGATTTTATTAACTAATTTAGTAATAATGGACCTCTTGGTTCCTCGTCTTTTAACGAGAGCCAAAACTTGTTGAAATAATGAGGTTGGGGTTGCCCCATCACTAATTATTTCTTCTACTATTTTTAACTCTACATTTGGGTCCACTACATCCATATTGAAAATAACCTATCTAAAATTTTTTATATATGTAATTTTTTTTTTTTATATATATAATAAAAATTTTTTTTTCAGTCTCGATAGGCCTATGTGGCTTCAACCTATCTTCAATTTTCTTACCACTCAAATATTTATTTTTAATAAATATACTAAATATATGGTATATATATTTTATTTATTTATTTATTTTTTTATTATAATAATTGTTCAGTCTAGATAGGCCCGCTATGTGGCTTTTAAGTTTTGTCTTGAGTAGCCCTATGTGGCTTCTAAACTGCTCTATTTTTCTCATATTCTATTATATGGCTTCTAACTGTCTCAATTTTATATGTTTAGTTTTTAGGCCAAATATTTTTTAAAAGCCAAACACACCAGAATGAGGAGGGAATATCAGCTGTTGAGGAAATATTTAAGAGAAGTTTCCCAATACTCGTCCGACATTCACAGAAAAATGATTAATTAATGATGAAGAAAGAATTAAAAGAGGGGTCTTTCAAAGTTTTTTGATTTTTTAAAAATTTTTTACTAAAAAAAACTTTTCAATTATTTAAATATATTTTGTCTAAATTAATCATTAAAAATTTATAATAAAACAAATGGGGAAAAGAAGTTCCCATCTTTAATGGTACTGATGTTCTTTCCTCTTCTGTGGAACAACTAATACCAATTTGACTATCCGTTTTGGAACCAAATAAACCATTCTGAAAAGGATGGGACTTTTTAGGTTCCTGTTTATATAATATTATTAAAAAAATTATTAATTAATTATTATTATATTATTATTATTATTATTATTATTATTATTATTATTTTATTATTTTATTATTAATTATTATTATTAATTATTATTATTATTATTATAATTATTTTTATTATTATTATAATTATTATATTTATTTATTATTATTATTTTATTATTTTATTATTATTATTATTATTTATATAAATTATTATTATTATATTATTATTATTGATTATTCATAATTATTATTATTAATTATTATTATTATTATTTTTATTATTATTATTATTTATTATGTTATTTTATTATTATATATTATTATTATTATTATTATATTATTATTATTATATTATTATTATTATTATAATTATTAATTATTATTATTATTATTATTATCTCACTCTTAATGCCTTGTACATATAATCTAGGATAATTTTTATAATCTTATATATACGGTTTAAGGTACAGATTTAAGTTCGCCTTTTTCCGTATTTTTCCTTTTTCTAATCATTTTCTCATTTTTTATTGTTTTATTTTTAATATTTGGCTGTGTTTGCATTAAGAACCCTTGAGTTTGAACAAGGCAACACCATTTTATTTTGTTTAATCTTTTTCTTTAATTATATTTTTATTTTATTTTTTTGTTTTTGCCTTACTTATTGGCATTACAGTTGATAGACCAGACACAAAGCGCAGTTTTTACTTTGTTGAAGCGTGGTTTTTTAAAATGTTGTATTACTTTATTTTTTGGTTTTAATTAAATTTACAATAAAAGGTTATGATTAAGCCAAAGGAGCAAGGGGCCTGGACCCCAGGGGAGATTAATTTCAGATACAGGAGCAATCGAAAGGAAGTGTCCGTTCGGAACAAAACAAAACACCAACAAGGGAAACGACGAAGAGCAATCTCTTCCTACGACGACTGTAAAGTAGACCCTACTGCCGGACGTCCTACATCAAGACTTAGACAGCAAACAGGGCGCTGTTGAAGAACGTTTGTTGGATTCAACCGACAACAAGAGAGCTCAGGGAGGCGAAGAGTACTGTCTAACCAAAAAGGAATCGTCTCAGTCTTGCCTCTACCGAACTTGAAGATTTGTTGTTTACTCTGATGTTCCTCCCATCTATTCTCACACTTAGTCAATTATTAAACAATATCGGTTTAAAACTTGACGAGAGTGACAAGATCATTCAAGACTCCTTAAACGGTTCATTATTCATTGCAGACGATACAGAATGTTTTAAAATTCAAAGGATGATCCGAGAACAAATAAATCGTGCTGATGAATATCTGAACTCTATGAAAAAATCTAATAGAGGTTCATCTACTTCTTCCTCAACGAGGAATTCTTGTTGCTCTAGGAACAACCATAACTTCGGTCTTTTTAGGCCTCCTGCTAAAAAGCTACCACTATTTGATGGAAACTCGATTGAATTCCAATCATTTATGGAATCATTTAAGTCAATAGCAGAAGGTCACGGTTATAAGGACAATATTAAATTGGAACTTCTTTTCGACTGCTTAAGGGGTAATGCCTTGAAACTTGTTTCCGGATACTCACGGGTCGGAGAGAACTACCAGATTGTTCTGAAGCAGCTCAAAAATGACTTTGGTAACAAAGCCAAGGTCATTGAGACGCTAATTTTGAAATTATGTGGACTGTCTCCTCCTGAATATAATCATGAGGATCTGTATAGATTTAAAGCAGATTTGTTCTGCTATGTAGAATCCCTTAAGAATAAGGAGATGGTTGGTGATTGTAAGAGTTGCTCAATCATTCTAGGTTCCCTCCTAGCTCAGAAAATACCCCAGGAGATAAAGGACAAAGTACCCTGGGGCAAGGCCAAAGAAAATTGGACTCTAGACTTTCTCGTGGAGATGGTAGATCAAGCCCTCTCTTTTTTTGGAAGCATCTAGACAAATTTCTTCCGAAATCAAAGGAGCCAAGGAGACCAGGGAATCATCTAAAGGAAGTAACACTTCACAACAATTACCAACAAACAAACAGATGTCCACAGGAGCCAAACCGAAGGCTTCAACAATTTTGACTACTACGGGAACAAAATCCCACTCTACGAAACAACCTGCTCAAAATGCGGCCCCCACCAGTCAGAATACTGGGGATAAAGTCATAATATGTAGATTTTGTAAAGGACCGCATTATCCTTCTCGGAGTGTGTCTTGCTTCCGACACCAGAATTGAGACAACAGGTTGTTAAGGCCCAAGGTTGGTGTGAAAGGTGTTTGGCTCAGAACCACACCACCTCCAATTGCAAAAACCAAAGGCCTTGTTTTAAGTGTCTGGCAACAGATCATCATGTATTTGTTCTGTCGTCAAGTGGAACACTAGAAGCCAGAGAGCAAACGTCTTCCCAACAGACAAACTTACCTCTCCTCTCCAGGAGATTTCAATATAATTGTGAACAACACTTCCTCTCAGCAAATAGAGAGTCAGTATTACCAGTAGCAGACTTTATCTGTTTTATGAAGGGAGACCAAACCTATACTCGTAAGAGCGACTTTATGATCAGCGTCGCAACGCCAAGTCTTGATCTCGCTCGGTGGTGAAGCATTACAATGTGGTTTTCCTCATTCCAAAAATCTTTATAGCTATTAACGGCATTAATCAAGGCCCGCCATGTCGCGTGAATGTGTACCTTAAAAAATTAAGAAGAGATGGCACCAAATTCCCATCTCAGCTAATCGTTGTTGATCACCTTCCCACAGATGTTCATATCTCTGGGCTGGTTAAGACAGCAAAAATGTTAAGGAGACATCAAGTTAAATTAGTCAACCCTTATCCTACTGGTAAAATCTGGTGACACAGAATATAGGGAATCTTGTGGAGCAGTGTCGCCCTCCTCACCGATTTTTGAAAGTCATATGGAGACTCTTCCGAGGAATCAAACTTGATGTATACCAACGTTTGGAAAATTTTAAATTTTGGGAATTACCCTTTGTTTTCCAGCCGTTTTCTGAGGTCACAGGTTTCGCTGTTTCAACTTTTCGGGCCGAAGTTTTGTCTCTATGACAATTTTAGACCCGAAAGCAATCCCCTTCAACAAGGAACAACCACCCCCTCCTCGCAATACGTGAAGAAGAATCGGAGCGGAAAACATCTTCCCGTCCCCGAACTTAGCGATAAGGAGGAGGTAGAGAAACAGCAGCTTTCTTCCAGTGCGCACGAGGAAGAGAAAGAAGAGTAAGCTTCCCTCCCCACTGAGGACTTAGATTGACTCTAGTCTCTATCACACATTGGCATCCTCCAAATGAACTATTCACCAAAGCGGAAAATACAACTCTAGAATCATTCAGGAAAACCTCACCTTTGAGGATGGGAGGGATGTGGTTTCGTTATCAATGGCGTCCAATCACCCTCACTTCCGGATAATTTACGCTCTTTCAAAGCGACGACTTTACAGCGTCCTTAAAAAAAAACTTAAATCTGATCCCGAACTTCTTAACTCGTATTATGAAGTCATCCGGGATCAGCTTTCTCGGGATTTCATAGAAGAGGTGAATCCCAATACCCAATTTCATCCTGAGGCGAAATTACATTACTTACCCCATCATGGGGTTCGTAAAACCTCTTCTACCACAGAACTAAGATTAGTCTTCGATTGTTCTTCTAACAATCCAAGCCTCAACCAATGTCTCCACAGTCGCCCCTCTCTTATTACGATCTTAGGTAAAATTTTCCTCAAGTTCCGCTTAAGACGTTATGTCACTTCTTCAGACATAGAGAAGTCATTTTTAGGAATCCGTCTTGCGTCTAGGGACAAGGATTCCACACGTTTTTTATAAGTGAAGGACCCCTCAGATGTTAGAAGTCCTAAAGTGACTTACCGTTTTAAGTCCGTTTTATTTGGGGCCACATGCAGCCCATTTTTGCTGGCTGCTTGTATTCACCATCATGTTCAACACTCAGATACTGATTACGAGAACATTATTCTCAACCAAATTTATGTCGACAACCTCTTCGGAACCTTTGACACCTAAGAAGAGGTGGAAGATTTTTCTTTCAATCAAGAGATCTCTTTCAAAAGGCTGGTCTCAGACTACGAGAGTGGACATCAAACTCACAACTTGTGAACGCCTAGTTCAAGATAAATAAAGTTGGTGTTGATGAAACCACCATTAAAGTTTTGGGGTTAGAGTGGGACACAGTTGAAGACGCGATCTCTTACAATCACAAGACATTTGACAAGGAAGCTGACATGAAAATGAAAATTCTTAATAATATAGCGTCGGCATTCGATCCCCTCGGTATATTATCACCGGTAGTGATACGAGAGAAGATACCCCTCCAGAAATTACGGAAAAGCAAACTAGACTGGGATCACAAAATCCCAGAGGAGTTTAAAAGGGAGTGGCAGGCCATAGCTAATAGCCTGTTTCATTGCCTCAAATTTAAGTTGCCTCGGCAATTAATTTTCTCAAGGAAAGTGGAACTACATGCCTTCTCAGATGCTTCGAAGGCTGCTTATGCTACTGTAGTGTACGCCGTTTCCGACTTAGACACTGACTTAGATTCAAGTCTCACTACAT
>JABUQX010084627.1:0-42500 GCA_015478945.1 Trachelipus rathkii
TCGCTCGTAGATTTATCATAATAGGATTAGATACTGACCGTTAATGAAATCACGTCCGATAATATAAGTTAAGGTGCGTTTATAAAACGTGCCCTCCACGTTAAGTTCACAGGTTAATGATATACTTTGTTCAGGCATCACACAAAACATCTAATATATGCCAAACAAGAACCCAGATATCTGAACCTGTATTTATCCCCAAAACATTAAATTTACATATCCCTATTTTTCATTAACATCTTTTAAAGCTTTCACCTTTTTTCATCTCAAAGTTTTGTAATACCAATACTATATAACATAATATATATAATTTATATACTATCAATTCTTAATTATCTAATTATAATTATCTAATTATATATATCACTTAATTATCTATATTTGTCAATGTTTTCTGTCTTTATACTAACTTCTTAAAAATTATAATTATAAATTTTTTTATTTATGACAGAATGTATTTCTTATATATATTATATACTTACCTTATTTAAATCTACATAATAACTATTATATATAATAATTACTATATATATGAAGTATATACATAAAGGACTCTTTATAACCTAAATACACTTCATCCTTAAAAATTCATACGAGATAGCATGCATAAAAAAGTCAAACATATTTTTATTCAATTCAGCAAACATATGCTAAACGTAAATAAAACAAATAACTTACATATAAATTATATATAAAATTGCATATCATTTTTCTGGTAAAGTTATCAACAGGTAGTAATCTCATAAGCATACCAGTGAATCACCTCAAACTCTAGAAGATTTAGGTCATATTATAATAACTATACGATATAGTTAATATATTTATCATCATACTTGCTAATCTTAATTATATATATACTATATATATATATATAATGTAAACTCACAACCACATTATCAGCTACGTATCTTAAATTCACAATAATCCACTTACACTATATACATATTACTGCTATGGTATATATAGCGACAAACGTTCCCTTATATTTCAGAGTATTAGAAACGGAAAGGGACGGTCAGATCAAAAACATCAAAAAAAATTCGTCAGGCTGAGCGTGTATTGCGTATAACTAAAAATAATGTTAATAAAACAATTGATGAAAATGTATTATTTTTATTTTTAGCATCACGTGAGGTAAGGAGAAGGATTAGAGATTAGGATAAGGTCTAGATTGTTACATTTGCACATAAAAAAAAATAAGATCTAAATCATTTTTTTCATTATTATAAAAATCATTTTCAAATTTTATTAATACCAAAAAATGAACACTGACTCATCACATTATGCAACGACGGCATCCGTGATAATTAACAATTCCTTATCGAACTTACTCTTGCTTCAATAAAATAGATTCCTGTTGAATCCCGGACCAACAGGTCTGCACATTCCTAAATGATCATCGCCGCATAATGTCATACATTAGACATAAAATTATCGTATCATGCACACAATTTTGTCAGCACGCATGAACAAGCATTCCTTTCTCATAATTTTCTTTAATCGACTACATCACTAACTATTTTTTGTCTAACATTGTTAACTATCTATACTTACATCAATAAATTATCAAATACTTTAGCACACGATTAAAATATAATTCTATTATTATTCTCCGCATCTAACATTCTTATATTTCGATGCTCGACTACGCTACTTTTTAACCTTTCCGCGCACCGGGGTTTCAAGCCCACGGAGGCTCCATCCCACCATAATCACTACTCTCAACTAGTTCCTTCATCATTATATACTACTTTTTATATCATACCCTCACGCTGGATATAATTCTTTATTCACTCCACTAACACTACAATTATAATAACATCATATTTATACCCATTCCCCTTTAGATCTAGCATAATTCCAATATTCACTCTATTTTACCCTCTATTCCTCTCCAATCTTTCCGATATATGACCCTCTATGTATTACTCCAATATTCATATTATATACTCTATCATAAATACACTATATCCATACATTACTCTACACATTATCACACTATACTAGTACGTACAATACACACCACACTCACACTGCACTAACCTGGGTATGGTGTGCTATACCCCCCGCTCGTCCAGTAAGTGGTTATATTAGGCGTATTACCTGATCTATAAAACTTACCCACTCTAATCCCCCCGCAGTATGTTATTATATATTATTCGTACCGGATCCCTGACAGGTATAGGACTTTCTTCATTTACTGAAATCAGTACACGGGACCCACCGCATGGAGCATCTTCTAACCAGACATTCCACTACCGCTTGAGAATACAACATTCTTTCTTCTCTTATCAGACACACCATATTGTCTGAATTAAGCCTGGTATCGATAATATTATGTGATCCATCCACCGACATTCGGTTCCTCATCTTTTAATATTGTCTAACGGGTCTCACCTACTCTGCCGTCTTTCGGCTTCCCTCCGGCGTCCACACACATTCTTCTCATCGTGGCGATATTTATTCGGCTATTACTCTAAATCAGCTTTCTCCTTGGTGTAACACAAGATTCCTCGACCTACCTTATCTTCAGTCATCTCACCCACTATCCATCTTCAGTATAATCTTCTTAACCATCTCTACAGCTTTCCTTCATGCCGATATCTTCAGTCCTCCTTAATCTTACACCGACTACTCCTTTCTCTTTCTGCTTGATCTTCTAGTCAACTTGGCTATCAAGAGCCCTAATTTCTTTCCGCTCATAGTATTACCTTACTCGTTATAATCATAATAATATAATATTATATATATACTATATATACTACATATATATTCCAACCTTTATACTAATACTATATACTATTATATATATTATATATACTTATATATATACTATATAATACTTATATTAATACATATATTCTAATAATAATATAAATAATACATTAAAAATAATATTATTTTATATATACATAATAATATATACATAATTATACCTATTATAATTCAATTATAGTACCTAATCAGGGGTAACTATATATTGGAATACTGTAAGGAACCTATCATTCTCAAAACATAGCCTTATATCTATTACCTGAAAATACATACGGGTAATGACCTTTAACATACCTACCGTCTACTTAGTTCAGCTATATTATTTAGGGGTCATATTCCTCACACATTATCTCTTATTACCCGGGGGTACGCACTAACAGTATATAGGTCCTATACTATCCTACCGTTATACATAACGTATACTCTCCCATAATAGTAATTGCATTCTGTTGTGACAAACCTGTTGAACTGGCTCGTTCTGCGTAGTTTTTTTCTATGTTGCAACATTATTATAATAATGCACCGGTCTAATAAATATGACCTTCAATTTAAACATTCCTTTTGGTGGAGGAGGCCTATCACGATTTCCTTAATCTCTATTTTCTTACAATATTATTATCCAAAAATTGCTCCATTCAATGAACTGTTTCGATCTGGTTTAGTTTTATGTGGATTATCTTTTATTACGCCTACGAATTTTCTTTCCCAAATAAAATAAAACATGTAATAAAGGTAAATCCTTTAAAATCATTAAATAAATGATAAATATACGTTTTAACAACATATATAATAATATATTTCACCTATATCCATACAATTTATTACTACCTATTCACATCTACTTTATCTTAACTAATATAGTATAATATACCTAATATTATCCATACATTATTCTATATATACAGTTCTATATACCCTATAACCCATACCCTTACCATAAATAGGTATAGCACTACCCCTATGTATACCTCTATCATACCTACTATAATACTATTATTTCATAATTATTTATATTTATACTATGATTATATACAAAACTCTAACTATAATACTAATACTATAATACTACATCTATATATATCACTATATATAAGATATCTATATATATATATATATTATTACTATAACATATGTATTATAATATCATATATTACTACTAATTATTAATATTATTATATATACTATTAATATTAGGGTCTTTTATTATATATATAAATATATATATCTCTCTATCATATATGGCTTTAAATTAAAGGCAATAAAATATACCTTAGATAAAGACGCCAGGAAGAATTATTTCTAAATTGACAGATAAAGTATGACTACTACAAAAGGAAAATACCAATGTTAACATTATTGGAAGTCCAGCGTAAACAACAGCATATTGCGAGAAATGTAATAAAATACAATCTCGAAAAGTACGTAACACTTACAGAAAAATAAAATTAAACAATATTGAATAATCAAGCTTTTTAATTAGCCATTATATTGTACTCGCAAAGTCGTTATTTATAGATTTAAAAAAAAATAAACGAACACCCTAGAGTAGACCACATAGAACCAGGAGATCGTTGGTCATCTTGGCCCTCTAGATGGATTCGACGTGGGGAAGACTCTTCGTCCCTACTGCCCCTCTGCTCCCCCATTCCACGGCTCAAGCCAGCCCTAATGGAAATATGTTTCCCTTGAACTTCAAATTATAGGGGGGCTGAGTCCGATGATGGTACAAGAGAGAAGGGGACGAAATGGACTTCTTACATATATAAAGCCTTTATACGTCTCGATTTCCAAATATGATAATATTGTTTTCTCTGTAAGCTGTCGATACTTGTTTCAAGATCCATGGTCTCCTAAGCCCTTTTTCTGGAATTTGAACATGCCCTTCAAAAAGGAAAAATATTTTTGATTAATTACCCGTTGATAAAATTTAATAAAGTACCCAAACTCGTACAAATATTTTTGGTTATCATAATTGTTTGAGGTAACTTGGCCATTATAATAGTATCATATAACTATATATATATAATATATATTATAGTATATATAGCCTGCATGCCGTTAAGTAACTTATTATATATATATATATATACTATAATTATATATAAGGTCACCTATACTAATATTATATAGATATAGTATCATACTATAATTACCATTATATATATATAATATAGTACTATATATATACTATAAAAAATAGTATAATATTTTAATCTAGAAATAAGATCTTCTGGAGAAGCTCTGGGAGAAACGAGTTTTTGAGGCCTAATGGAAGAAGATGCCTGTTTCTCCTGAAAGGGCGAAAACCCTACCCCTCGAGGTTGTTTAACAACTCGTGACTGGGCGTCCCAGAAACCATTGCTCCCGAGAAATAGTCCTCGAGCCCAGTGCTCTGGGGTAAATAGAGTTTCCGGGCCGAGAAAAGAAGATGAACTGAGCCCCAACTGACAGGTCGCGACCAAGCTTCCTCTGGGAGTTGTTAGAGCAATTATACCCTATATAATTAATCATATATAGTAGTTATATATATATACTATATATATATTATATATATATATTATATATATTATATATAGATATTATATATATAGTATATTACTACTATATTAAAACTATTATTTATAAAAGGAAAGTAAATTTATAAAACTTCAACCTGCTTCACCTTTAACTACACAATCAGTAAGATTTAATAATATCATTTTTTTTTACCCTAGAATGAAAAAGTTTAAAATCAAAGCCATTTCTGATGCTTTGATATGTTCGTCATCAAGAGAAAACGGCGAGGCCCTGAAAATTCACCATGAACCATATATACATACTACCTATATATATATATATATATATCATATATATATAATATATATATTAGTATATATACTATTCATTTATATATATATCATTTATATTATAATCTACATATATATATATTATACTATTTTAATATTTTATATAATATATGATATATAATATATTATATATATAAATTATATATAATATTATAATATTGTAATGTGTAATTATAATCAATATAAAATAGGAAACTTGACGATGATTTGCGAGAGCTATCAACCAGGACATAGAGCGACAATTCAGATCATTTTAGAAATATTTATAATTAAATTTTTGAAAATGTTAATTTTTAAAGAATTCTTATCATTTCCATGTTAATTCTGGTTTAAGAAAGAAATTTTAAACTTTATTAGATTAAAAGACAAAATTTGTGTAAAGGAAAGGTGTTTCACAAGGTGATCTTTATCACAACTCGCTATCTTTTGGATATCGATGAGTAATTTCTAAATATGATATATGTTATTCTTTTTGCGATATAATAACACGAAGGTTCGGGATATTTGATATTGAAGTAGAATTCTGGGATCGTGAGTTGGTATTTATACCATCATTACAAAGAACCTTCAATTTCCAGTGTCCACAATTTTTTACCATTGAGCTAAGACATGATTACGAGCTGAAGGAATAATTGTTTTTATATGAACCCAAACTTTAATGTTTGATTTAAAAATAATTATAGGAATATCACAAAATCATATTATAAATTTTCATATTCTTGGGAATTTGGTTAGGCGATAGATTTAACCTACCCGTGAGGAATTTTTGAAGAAATCAATTTGAAAGGTTGCTTGTTGTGAATTCACTTTGCTATCTTCTGAATATTTGAGCACAGCGTTATTCGTTGGTCATTAACCTTTTTGTGACTATCTTTGTATAGAATTTACGTTTTAATTTGAAGAACATTAAGGCTTAGCTTTTTTCCAGATAATTCTGATACCCAATCATAACGAAAACACATCAGTCATCACATTGTCTTGAAGTGGAGAGGTTAGATTTTAAAGGGTGGGATAGGTGATTGATTGCCTGGTCTCTTTTTCTTAATCTACGGAAAGTGGATTATAGTGAATAATAATCTTTAGAAACACTATAATCGTGCACAGTAGATATTTATTGCTCAAATCCACAAAGAATTAAAAAAAAACTATAACTACAAAACTTTACTGAATACGACTTCTTATGACAGTTATTTGATTTATAATTTGTGGAGAAGTAATTAATGATAAGAATAAGTTATATCTGTGATAGAGAGTTGTGAGATATATATAGATCACCTTACGGATATTTAATATTGTGTTATTATTATTTTGTTTCAATAATTAAGAATTCCCGGGAAATTGTCACTGTCATTTACCGGTCTTTTTAGCCATCTTGTGACAATTAATTGTGCAGGTGAACATGTTCCGAAAAATTTTTTTTTTGAATCGAGCTTCTAAAAAAAAGTTTTTGTGTGCTCTTCTGAAAGAATAGTGTGAAGGTCATTACATTGAAGACATCTTTGTTTTCGAAAGTCGAAAAAACCAAAGCACTATCCCTGAAAACGAACTCCATTCTAAGTAAAATAAAAGTTAAATTTGGAAAATAACTTAATATTCTGTTGTAAACTCGATCTTTGAGCATAACATTAATAAATTTATTGTTAAGCATATACATTGTGAACTACAAACCAGAAAAGCTGCCCAATAAACATCGCTCAGAGTTAAGGTATTAAAGGAAACAAGGAGGAGGGCCTACGTTGGAGAGTTCATCAAAAAAGAATCGAACGACGAGCTGAACAATAGAAAGCTGCGACAGAAAGCAGCAGAAACTGCGAGAGCTGCAAAGCTGAAAAGAAGCTGCCAGGTCCAACACTGCCGGAAAATCGACAAGGGCAAAGAGAGCAGCAGAAGGCTGCGAAGAGAAGTGCAGAATCCGCATAGAATGCATCAGAAAAATTAGCTGAAAGAGCGAAAGTTGCCGAGATTGAATAGCTCAAGAGGGAACAACGAGTTTTGCAACTTTGAAACGAAATTGAGCCCCTCACACCAAGCTGGATGGGAACAATAATCAATATCAACCCAAATAGTTAATAATGATGTCAAATCAAGAATACCTAAGTTACCTTCTTTTAACGATGACAAAGAGGAAATAGATTGCTATCTCGAAAGGTTTGAAAGGTTCGCTGAAGTGAATGAATGGGATAAGGGGAATTGGACCTCCCACCTTAGTGCTTTATTGACGGGAAAAGCGCTTGTGACATATACTTGTGACATATTCGCGTCTCCCAAAGGATCAAGCTAAAGATTATGATAAAATTGAAGAAGCGTCCTCTTCTGGTGTGCTAATAACTTAAACTGAAGACGGGATACACAGATTAAAATTGAGAAATCAAAGGCACATAAAGACACGAAGAGACCAAAACATTTTAAGTTCATCGATAGGTTAAAGAACTATATGCTGAAGTGAACTGAGCTTTCAATTAAAAATTCAAAACAAGATTTTTTAAATAATGCATTTAAGTAACAAATCTTATTGTTGTTGCTCCGAATAGTTTTTTTAATTACATCCTATACCATAAGGTAGCTCTTGCGAAACTATTTTTTGAGAAGAAGGAAGAATTAGTAAACATTGGGACGTTATCGACGCTCAAAGAAGCCGGAGACCTACTCTTCCTTGCGAGCATAACCCACACAACCTACATCCTGCGGTAGTGGAATAATTAGACAGACACTATAAAAAATGAGAAGAGGATTTAAAATCGTAAATAGCCATCGCAATTTTAAAAGATTTTTTTTTTTAAACAAAAATATCTTCCATATTTTAATTCTACTTATTCTCCCCTTGACAACTATTGACAACCTTCTTAATCTCTTCCCCTCATGTTTGTCACTTTCATATTTTCAAAACAAAATTTTTTTATTCTTTATCTGCAGTTTTTATTCTTTTTATGTTGCATTTTAATTCCCTTCTTCAATTATTAATTATTATATTGATGTATTTTATTATTATTATGTATTTATTATGTATTATTTATTATTATATTATTTTTATAATATGATGATTATATATTATTATAATATTATTATTAATTATTATTAATTATTATTATTCTTATTATTATTAATTTATATCTTTTATTTTATTTAATTATTCACTATTATATATTATTATTATTCCATTATATTATTATTTGTATGATCAGGAATAATTTATTATCATTGAGAGTGGCTCCAATGGGGTTTGTTGGTACCTGACTTGTTGTTAACATTTATACATAGAAAAAATCGGATCTTATGATTATAAATAAAACGTGGTTAACAGTAGGATCCTTCGGTTATCAACTCTCCACCCTATGATTTTTAAGACCTGCAAATAATTCAAGATAAATTAACCTACACATAATAAAAAAAATAAATAAATGATATTGAAACAATATGTTAGAAAGAAAAAGGAGCAGATAATTGGTCCAGTATACTCTTGTGAAATAAAGGTGAAACATCCAGCTGTGTCTATACTACCAAGTTCGAAAGTAATGTTAAAAAAATGCGTCCTCCATATTTAGTCTTATCAATCATCCTGAAAATAACGAGAAAATCCAGGCCTAAAAATAGCAGTTCTCATTTCAAGGGACGCACTCAATGTTAAGCCAAACGGTTAAATGTGATAGATAACCATAGTATATAATTAGTTCATGATGTATAAGCACAGCAAAATAAATATCTAGTAGAATAAAATAACAATCTTATCATCAACCACACTAGGCAATGAAGCCGAGACCATTAAACTGGATTGCTATTCTTGGAAGTGAACACGCCCACAACTATGGATTTTATTCATAAAAGGCCACGAAAACCCAAGTCTATGGGAGAGACATTGTAAACTTCAAAGAGGTGCTGAATAACCTCTACCTTTTTTCCAAAGAGACAAGCCGAATTTTCGCTTTTCGATATTCTTCATTATTCATTATTTTTACGCGTACAGTTTCTGTGAAAATTCAAAAAAAAAAAAATTTTTGGTTTTTTTTTTAATAAACAAAATAACCTAATGGCGGTTTTTTATAACAACTTTGAGAGGAAACCTGTCAAAACTTTCTTTTCCTAAGCCAAGAAAGCGACGATTTTTCGATTCTCACCATCCCTTCTTTATTATTATTTTTCTTAAGAGTATACACCTGTGACCTCTTTCCCATCAAATTATCACGGTCGGTGCACAACCCTCTGCGCCTAACCCAACTTACGCATAAAATTATTATATATTGAAATTATATATTCATCTAAGTAGGTTCATGTTCTATTAATGATTATTATCCATTACCCTTATTATTAATTTATATAAATTATTCATTATTACTTTATTATTCATTCTAACGTCTATTATGAATTATTATCCATCTATCACTTATTTATTATTATATTTTTATTCGAAAATATTTATCTATTATTATTACTTATTTCCTATTTAATATTATTATTATTATCATTATGATTAGTTTCTGTAGTTATTACCCCATTAATTTTATTATATTATTAACTTATATTATTCTTATTTTAATTTATTATCATCTCATAATAACTAATCATTAATAACCTATTAATTTCTTTATAATTATATTATCTCATTATTATCAATTCCATATCCACTTATACCTATTACCGTATGTAGGGGTGGGTTGGGAGGTGGTGGGGACCTCCTCTCACCTTTAACGCTTATATATTCTCATCATGATATTATTTCCCTACCACCTACCAACCCTCTCTAACTTAACCTAACCACCTAACTACTTACTATTACTACTACTTCAACTTACTTGAAAACTTACTTACCTTAAACTAAACTTAACTTACTTAACTTAACTTAACTTAACTTAATAACTAACTAATAACTTAACTTAACTTAACTTAACTCAACATTAACTTCAACCTTAACCTTAACTTAACCTAACTTTACTTAACTTAGCCTTTACCTTCAACTTACTTCACCTTAATAAATAACTTAAAACTTCAACTTAACTTAACTTAATCTTCAATGCATGTACTTAACTTAACAACTTCTAACTTAACTTAACTAACTTAACTTAACGTTACTAACTTTAACTTACTCAACTAACTAATAACTGGTTAACTTACCTTAACCTCTAACTAACGTACCTTATTACTACACTGAACTTAACTTAAACTTAACTAACCTTAACCTTACTACTTACTAACTTACTTACACTTAACTTAACCAACTTAACTTAACTTAACTAACTTCACTTAACCTAACTTAACTTAACTAACTTAAGAACATAACTTAACTTATACTTAATTTCAAATATAGCTGGCGCTATAAATTCCCGGCCTCTTTAGATATACTTAGTATGACAACCTCGTCGTTTCGCTAACGCCTAACTCTTTCCTTAAACTTCATTCTAAAACTAACCTAACCTAGTAGGTAAAGGAACAGATTCTGACAATAGGTTCTGGAATTCTTCCTCATCAGCAAGAGAACTGGTTTGATCTTCCAAGCACAATTCAGAGAAATTAAAGGAATTACGCACCCGTTGGTATGGCGAGTATCTGGTATTTCTCACGAAAACCAGTCTACAACTTTACCAGGCAAAATAAAAAAATAATATAAAGATCAATGACGTTATACTTTACAAAAGCCCAGTCAAATTGGATATCGTCAAGTTTCTGTATGGGGACGACAATAAAGATAGTCAAGTATTTATAAGAACGCCTGGAGTTATCTTTGACCCACAGAGTCTCCAGCACAACTGCAACTCCTCCAACCAATGTCTCAGTTGATCCTTTAGGGAACATTCAGTCTGTTCCCATGTCTGACCCAAATACAACAAAATGTCCTAGTCCCATTCGCAATGCTGCTGCGGCAGCAAGACCATTTTTAAGATGCAGTTTCCTCGGACGATTCGGAGCAAGATTTTCTTTGCTGCACCAATCCTTATGATTTTGAGCGTAGTTCTCCTACTAAGGAAGGTATCTAAAATATATATATAATAATAATAATAATACTAACTATATAACTATATAATATATATATATATATTTACTATTTAATATATATATAACAATATATATAATATATATCAGATACTATATTACTAATATATATATATTATATACTCATTTAGTTAGAAATAAATTTTCATGTAGAGGTTAGTCAACCAAATACTTTCAAAATTTCGGCCCATTTTAAATGCTGAGAAAAATTAATCATGGACCAAGAGTAAAATGTAACCTGCACCAATCCCAAGAAATAGTAGCCCAGGGTTCTATTCGACTCACGCTTATAGTATATATATAATAATATATATATATTCATTATATATTTATATAAATATATATATATATATATAATTACTATATATATATATAATATATATATATATATAATATATACTATATATATATAATATATCTATACTTAGTTAATTTATAATATTACCTATATATGGTTTAATTTTTATCGTGACATTTGGTCTTAACTTTATGTTGCCAGATTCGTCCTTTATGATCATTAGTTCAAGATCCACAAAATTCGAATTAGTTATTATATACACAAACAATTAATGTTTATGTTAAATTTTTCTTAAGTGGAGGTATTCAAATCACACCTTGTCCTATCTGGTAATTTCACAAATTTTCTTTTTTAATGTACAAGTTAATTTTAGAGTCTCAAAAGAGTATTTGTGATACAGCAATGTATATATATATAATAATAAGTTAAATATTTAATTTATTTTTCCTCAACACGAAATTGTCGTAATAGATTTACAATTTGTCCTGAAGGCTACTTTTTCTTTAATTCTCGCCTAAATATTATAATTACTAAGGTTAATTAAATATTTCAAATTAATCCCCTGTTTGTTAATACACTTTGTGGCAAAATTGTTAAGATAGTCACTAAACAACCTGTGAGAATTGGTACAATTTTTGGTCGTACAAGTCTCATTGAAGTCATAATATTATAGCCCGAAAAAAATTGTGTTTTATGCGAGCCCTTAGATGAAAGTGTACTTTTGGTAAGATAAATATAATAAAAGCCTAATTGTAGATGCGCAACCTGGTACAGTGGTGTCAGACAGGGGCCAGCTAAAAATGTTTTCTTGCGCTCATTGCTAATAGGAAGCAGCGCAACTCTAAACCATATTGAAAATCATTTTGAAAAGGTTCAGTGCGTTATATGCCCAGATTACTGCAGAAAGGATTATAAGATCTAGATAACCTGAATTACCAACTCTTACCGTAATCATTCGTTACACTTTAAGACCTCAAACTGGGTTCATACGAATACGGATAGAAGGCACTTGGCCACAGGTGAAATATATCTAGTGTCTATTAAGTGTTCGAAAAGTTATGTATCTTTATTTATAGTATTCTTTTCTCAATATTTTATCCGAAAAAGTTGTTATAGCTTAAATCTAATTATGTACAAAGAGGAGCGAAAAAGAAAACATCTATGGCGATAGCCTTAGCACAATTTCTTTATTACGAATAATCATAACGAAGATCCTTTCCGTCATTCATTGAAGCTGTGAGAAATTTTTCTATTTAATGTAAGTATAATGATATTCGCAAAAGCTGGCTTAAGGGAACGATAAATTAAACAAATTTACGGCTTTCATGGAAAAATTTTTTTTTAGGGCTCGAGCCGACGGCGCGGAGAGGGGGACGCCGTCGTTCCACCGCGAAGGCCCTAGAGACCCCGACTTCCTGCCCGATCATCGCAGTCTAAGTTACGGCGTATTCTTTGGTTAAAATAAAGGGAACTAGCAATTATTGTACAATATATGCCTCAATTAAAGATAGACTCAGAGATTCGATTTTTTTCCCAAGCTTGCAATCTGAAAAATTCTCTTCACATTCTCCTTCTAACTTAAAGAAAATGATTTTTTATCAAAAAACTTTATATCTACCTAAGTTCAGAAAAGCTAAGTTAAGTTTTTACTTAAGGAAATCTGGTTTTCTCTATATTTGAATCAGTTTCATATTTTCTCGCAAAAAAGTTTCTAAGTTCAAAAAAATTCTACCAGAGAAAAAAAAAAAAAACCATAGTCAATTTAGACAGGGGAACAAAGTCAGCCGGCTGCCTTGTGTTGTTGACTGAGGAGAAGATAATTTATTTTATAATTAGGTTTTTACTATTATATTTTTTTTGGTTAAATATGTTCATTGTGAAAGTTCTGCAACTCATCTTAACAATCTATAATGTCGGTTTTAGGCATAATGAAATTGATGCAGCACGAACATACTTTATTAGCGCGCTTTCTGCAATTAACAACTTATTTTACACAGAAAAACTATGATTAATTGTAAAGTATACCATGTTATATATAAGCAAAGATCAAATTTAACTTTCGGTGGCATAATCTTGTTCACTTATTTTTCATCAACCGAAAAACATTTCTGGCTAGCTAATATTGATGATGGATGAAAAGGTTAATGTTGTCTGAAAATTATTTCTTGCAAGAATGTACCTTAACTCAATAGTGGTTAAATTTTTGTTAGAGATTTTCTTAATCTAAACCTGACATGTTGGAACATAATGGTTTTTGGCTTTCTGCGCGATATATTGCCAAGTTAGCGAGCATTTTGAATTCTGTCGACAAGATACGGCATGGTGGAAAAGTTACACGGCCTAGGTCGAGAATATTTGATGACGAGCTAGCGGTTATGAAAGGAGGGCTCGTAGGCCACTACAAAAAGAATCTAAGTGTACTATTCAAAAACTATATGATCTGTTGCTAAATCTGAAACAACTAACTTACTTCGTTGGAGAACTTTAATGAATTTTTTTGAACGATATATATTTTCTCTCGAAATTTTTTTTTAACTGATGTGTTCAAATCAATTTCGGCTACAAAAATGATTTACATTTTCGTTGATTGAGGTGGACAGAGGGGTTTGGATATGCTTAAGATGATCGAGGTTACGAACAAATGTTTCTACTGGATTTTAGTTTTCCTTCGGTGCGGTAGAAGAAAACGCGATACTGATTACTCTCTCTGTCTATTAATACGCAATTCAATAAAAAATAAATATATTCCGTTCAACTGCGTTTTTAGTGATTTTCGTATTTCTTAAATAACCGTGATTTGTGTTTCTGCTAGAAGGTTCTTCTAAATACATATGAAAATAACGAAACAAAATAATAATTGAATATAACCTCCAGTCAAATATCACGTCGATCAAACACTACTTCTATATATTATAATGGCTGACTACCCTAATATGAAGAAAAATCTGATGGCCTCAATACACCAAATATCTAAATTTGAAGGTAGAAATCGTATTATAATTTCTCGTACGTTAAAGAGTATATATATAATATAGCCTATATTAGAGGTTATTTATTACATATTTTTTTAAATTATATTTATTTATACTGATATCATATGTAGTACTACTACTATATTATATAGCGCTGACGTACATACAAGCCCCGCTCAGAAAAAGTATTTCAGTCATATGTAACGTACTTAGGTAAGGCCCCGTGAAACTAGACCAAACAAGAGGCAGAATAAATTAAAAGTACAGCTGCACGAAAAACAAATAATCTATTGCATTTTTATGAAGCGAGGAGACTACATTTTTACACCCGCTAAGGAAATCTGATAAGCATAAATAGTTTCAATTAAAATAAAAAAAAAAAATACTCTATATATATCTGCTTTTTTAAAATACAACCACTTCCACATATTTGATCAAGCACACAGTCTCGCCCCCAGCCCCCGGAACGAAAGTGTATTATTACAACACTCATTTCTGATGGCTGACTAGATCTATAATAGTCTCTACTACCTTCTCTTACGGTATAAATCGTCATAGAGAGTATATACTATCATGCTTATCAATCTTACTAAGTCATTCCATCGAATGAAGTTCAAATGTTATTTATAGATAATATTATATTTTTATTTTAAATCAAGTAACAAATACCCTACTAATCGGGTATATAATAACAGATACTGATATATAGATAGAGTTACGTAGGTTATTCTATACGGTGATGATATATCCTATATACGGGGGTACGACGGGTAGGATCATATATATGTAGTAACTTCGTCCCCCCCTATTCTTCCCCATCTACTAGTCGGCTCTGAATATAACCTATATCCTCATTATGTTGATGATATATTCTTGGCTCATTTATATTCTTAAAAACATATTTAAGAAACTTAAACTTAAAACCTAATAGGCTTAAGCTTCACTTAAGTTTCAAAAACTCTTTATGTTTGTGCTTTACCTACGACCATTTGGTTTAGCGAGTTGAAAGTTCTTTGCAAACCTAACGAATCACAAATACTCGATATAGGATATAGAAGATAATACGATACAAACCACGATCCATCTAAAGGTTAGTATGACGTTATTTAAGAGCAACCAACGAAATCCAATCCATAGTAAGGTACAAAACCATTTAACTGTGCTATTTAAGCAAGGTTATGATAAGTGCTTGTCTGAGACACCGATAGTTAACTATAGCAGTAACATTTATCTATAGGTAACTATAAACTTTTCCTCTTACTAGTATACCGACCTGTATACGTAAAAGCTTTCATAAGTCTATATTATATTATCTAAAGTCTAGATACGAAGTCAAGAGCCTGCTACATCTTATTTTAAACTATCAAATGTATTATGAAAATGTTCATAAAGTTTATTAATATTACTATCACGTCAAAGTCGTTCACCTTCATTACATTTACTGTGCAACCAAGTACAGAGCAGGCGGGCTTGACTACATAGGCTCATTGCTTTTACTAGTTATATGCATTCACCTTAAACTTCGAGTCAAGCCAGCCACTCAGGTTGGCCTGAGGACGAATCTACACCATTATTCAAAAAATCGAACTATCCTGTAACATTCTTTCAGTGGCAAGCTTCCGTGAATTAAAGCCTAAAAGAATCGATTGCCATTATTAATTACTAAATTTTTTCTATAAAAATCACAATTTGAAGCTTCTGGAATAACTTAACTTAACTTTTCTAATATGCACTTAGAAATTTTAGGTTTGATACTTTTCCGTGAAAAAGTTTTTTGTCAGTCCTCAAAAGCGTCTGGAATGGGTAGCGCTGTCCTTATCTTCGCGAGGATTACAGAACTGCTCGGAATATCATAGTTATAAATAATAATTAATATATATATATAATATAATATATATAAATATATATAATAATATATTATACTTTATTATATATAGTATTAATATAATATATTATATATATTATAATTTATTATTAATACATATAATTAATATATATTAACTATATATAATTAATATATAATATATATAATATATAATATATATATATTATATATGGCCTCTAAGTCATAATCTCGCCCGGATATTTAGTAGAATACTTGTACTAGACCATTTTTTGTGTTCATGATAAGTAACAAATTCTAATTATCAAAAAAATTCTAAGTTAAAGAAAGTCAAAACGTTTAAGTAAACGCATTAGTTTTTAAGCAGGAAAAATATACTTTAGAATGACAAGCTTCTGAACAAATTTATTTGCGACAGAAGTGTCAGTCATGCAGAACTCTTAACAATACGAATATTGTGTCTAATAAACTAAAAAAAACAATACTAATATTTATAACACAATTCTCTTATTATTATTTTTATCGTAACATCTTAAGAAAATAAGTTTATTTAAGAAAAAAAAACAACTAAGAATCTTATCAAGTAAATCCATTAGCACAAATGGCTGTACCGACTCTTTATAATATTACAACCTTCCCTAATATTCCTCTAAGTTATATAATATTGAGAGCAGGAGTTATGCCAATATAGTGTTAGCTGTTTATAAATTGCTTATATAGCCTTTAGATCTTATTCATCAATGTATTATATTTTTTTACTCGATCTTTTGTTACGTTAGTGATTTATTTCCAAGCGAAAAACTTGGATGTATATACGCAAGAGTATTACTCAGATCAGTGATAGTAGACAGAGGGTACGAACGAAGTCCCCATACCGTCGTCTCTCACACCGTAGTGCCGATGACAACACAACGATTCTACATGCTCCATCTTGATTACAATTTATATCACCTTGTCAAGGGTAGTCCTTATTAGTATATATACAATGAACGAAAAGAATGTTGTAATCACAACTACTGGGCGTGCATTCCATTTTTTTGCCTCGGCCAAGGACATAATTTTCTCGTCAACAACAACATTTCCTTAAGCAGCATTCAAGACTACAAGAACGTCTAATGTTAAGTTTTTCTTTTTAAGCAAGAATTGTCATTTCTGAAATAGTCGTCTAGCCTGCGTCCTGCGCATAAATTACCAGTATAATGTACTTTGCCACACTAAAGTGAATTTTTCCACTTAATATTATATTTACTTAGCTGAAATATTTAGCTTTTCTTTTATAATTAGAAAAGAATTGAATGGATATTTAACTCTAAAAGATAAATTATTATACTAATTATATAATATTATTTGTACGATTTTTATCTTTAGTTCAATGATAACCATAAAATGTCTTCCCTGGTATTAAATAATAATATATATATTATTCATTAAGAGAATTTAGAATCGTCGTGAGGAACTTTCTTGTCCATTACATAGGCTATGTGTTCTAATATTTCGGTGATGATCTATACATAATTATATATATTTACATTAATTATAATATTAATATATTTATCTATAATATATATAATATAATATAATATATTATAATAAATAATTAATTAAATATATATATAATATAATTTAAGAAGAGGAACGATATGAATTTGTTTATTTTTGCAACGAATTGATTTTCAATTGTAAGTCAGTTTATCTATACAAGTAATAGTATCAATCTTTACCTTATTCATCTTAGAATCATAAAATTACCTTGGAGTATCTTCAAGTCAACGATTTTATATTGTCCACCAACATTTATCTATATTAAGATGATTTGGCCTGTAGGATATTAGACTTACGTTCTCCAGAGCTGGGAAATGTAGGACTACTCATTTCAATATAGACCATACTCAACCTAACCTACTATATTTATTCACTGCCAGCTCCAACTCACTGTAAGAAAGCAGAGTTTTGTCGAACCCACTTCGTATATTCTTGAGAAATCTAGATAATAATATTTTTATTCGCATTAATATAAATTTGAGGTAGATTGACAGATTAGTCCTCCGTATTTTCCTTTCATAGAATCAAAAGATCGCGCTAATATAAACCCGCTTAGTACGGGCTCGCTTCCAAGCGTGCCAAACACATTGAAAGGGCCCAAGCAATTTATAATGACCTTTGCTTATAAGTACATGGTCTAATATGTACATATATACGCTATGAAATTTTCGTTCTACTAAATAACTATAGCCTTCCCGCTATACTGGAATGCAAATTTTTGACCACTGTCTGGAATTAACTTACATAACACTATAAATATTCTTTTGTCTGACTTCTATAGAACGGTTTTAGCTTTTCGAGTCCGTTTAGTCATACATACACATAAAAAGATATAACTATCTGGTACTCGTGCAATATAACTGCATAATTGTAGTGTGTGTGTCGCTGTGGTCTGTAAGTCCAGGAGCTTTTTTTTTTATTTTTTATTTATCCTATCAGATTAAAGGTATTTCTTCTAAGTTTAAGATTAGAGATAGTCTCAACATATTGTCACAATCAAGACTAATTTTATTCTATCAATGATTATGATGTGTTAAAAAAGTTGTTGTAAAATATCTAAGGGTTTAACTAATGTAGCTATGGTGACATTATAACATTTATTATTCATACTAAGATCAAAACCTCTTTGTAATTTACCTTCTCACAAAGAGTTTCCTATTTATTTCATTACGCTATATTGTCATACTTCATGTGGTTTGATAGTCTTAACTCTATTGCCTTATCATGTGGTTGAAGTTATTTACCTTAAGTGATATTTATGCGAATTAATATAATATATCGTTTATTCGTATATTCGAGATTGAGCGGCTCACTAGCCTCGAATATGCTCATTGCGTTATGTTGACAAACGTACTTCTCGGGTTAAATCATATATGTAACATACAGACCAATCAGTAACTATCTTATTTTTATTATACACTTATAATTAAATATATCTATAATGATAATATAACTGATATTTTACTTTTTTAATTTCAATAATTTATCCACATATTATATACATATATATCCTATATATATATATATACATATATATATATATTATATGATATATATATAATATATATATATATTATTAGCATATAATATATTATATAATATAATAATTATATATAATAATATATAAAATCCACTATATATATTATATATATTATATATTAATTTACAGTGTACGCTTTGGGGGTAGCCAGAGTAGGCAACGCCTACTTAGCTTTAGTGGTTTCTAATAAATAATATAATAAAATATGATAATGACATTAATATATATAATATATATATATATATAATACTATATATATATTAATATATAGATTAATATTATATATATATATATATATAATATATATTAATGATATTATATAATATAGTTAGTAATAAAATAATCGGTCATGATATCTTACATTATAATAAGCTTTGATCTATTATTTTACCTCGTTATGCAATAATTAATATGTCACAACCTTAATTAATAATAAACTAAAATAAGAATGAATCATTTTCGTATTCGCAAGGTACTAGCTTTGAAAACGCGAAATGTCCGATTTTTCATCGAAGTTAGTACTACTCACATTCCTTTTTTTAAATGAAATGATGATTTTACGATTGCGTGTGATCATGTGCATATAAGTCTAATTGATTTACATTCCTCGTTGTCCAAAAAAGCAAAGTTAGTTCCTTTGATCTTCTTCCTGAAGAACCTTAACAGACGAATCTTGGGATAGATGCCTGACGAGATCGGTAGCATAAAACATAATAAAAAAAAATATCTTAGCCAGACTCTTGTCCATTTTTTTTTCCAGACAAACCGACATACAAATTATATACAAATGTGTCACCTTCAGCTATTATAATTATTTAAGTCTATAATATTTTCAAGATTTTCAACGTACTTATACAGTCAAAAGTTGTCGTCACTTTAAATTAATAATTTTTTTATAGCCTACATTGTATTTTCTATATACTCTTTTAATACCGAATATATATTTTAATTCTTAATATATTCACTTAATATATAAATATTGACTAAAAAAAGAATCCGAGCGTATCTATAGAAATATAACTCGTTTGAGAGTCGAGGACTCGTTCCATCCGACAATTTTTATATGTAGCAATGGGCGCTCAGACCTCGCAGTAGCGTCCGTATTGCTTCCTCATATATTACAGTAATTAGAGAATTGTATTGATAGGTTAGAGTTTTTTAGTTTAAGTTATTAGTAATACGATTATTGGTTGGGTTTAGGTTATAGGTTATCTAATGTATTATGATTATATATTCCGTGAATTTTAATTTCTAACTGACAACATACGAAACTCATCTTCATCATTAATACCTAAACTTTCAAAAATAATGTTTCCGTGTTTTGATTACAGTTCTCTTCCACAACCAAGATTTTATAATCAAAAGATATAAATATTAATTATAACTCTGAAATTAACTTTTATATAATTATTATATTATTGATATTTAATTGCGCTCCTATATGGTAAGTCAATCCACACTTATTATATAACATCTTGGAGTATATCAGACATATAATAAATATTTTGAAATTATAATGTATATTATAATTAAATCAGTAATCAGCAGCGAATTATGTCTAAGAGTGAGGTTAAGTGACCTATCAACGCAAAACCTAACCTTAGCTAGCTTTAACTCATTACTACCATTGCTAAATATCAAAGAAATTTATTTAAATGAGAGTGCGTGATCATTCGAGAGCACTGCATGAGAGTCTAGACTAGTACTCCAATTACCGTATGTTTTGTATCTTAAATAAATTTTTCTCTATAATAATAATTCATAAATATTTATCATTTTAATATTCTAATAACAAATAACTAAATTAATGGATTAATTAATAAATAAAATATATTAATAGTAGCTCACGTAATATTATTAATTGATTTAGATATATAGGAGATGATGATATTAGATATATAGTATACTATAATGAATAAGTATTTAATTACATTACGTTATTAATTATTTATTACATTATATTATAATATATATATAGCTTATTTTTATATTATATACTATATATTATATATTAATATATATATATATATATATATCAATTAATATATATATATTATATGTAATGATAATGTGATAATTTGTATAAGTAGGAGCGTGTGGAGAGACAATACGTATTATTGTATTGGTAGGTTAGATTTGTTAAAGATTATTACGTTAGGTCACATTAGATACCAATTGACATAGTGATTTTAAAACATGTCTTATCTTAATTATTAATTTAATTATTATTTAATATATTTAATTTAATATATAGTTATTATTTATTATATATATATTATAATTATTTATTATTTTATTTAGTCCGAACCTAACAAAATGTGGATACACATATAAATTGAAAAAATAGCTAATAGGTAAAAATTATATTGACCTACGATATGAAGTCACGAGTGTTCACTGTCGTCTATTCTGTGATTGCGGGTTTTAGCAGACACAAGATTTTATAAGCTCGAACGCTATCTATATAGAATAAAACAAACAATTTCTAAAACAGATTGATCCTCATGTGGGCGATAGCTAAGTCAAATGCTATAGCACTCAAGTGAAGAAGGGTAAAGAAAAGATAACTTTAATTCATATCGAATATCTTTATTCGAGATTATAGTAAGAGGATTAGGTAGAGCCAACTCGAAAAGCAAAGCTCTAAACGAGTATTGGGAGAAATTTGATCGACCTCAACAGAATGTTATACTTGGTTAGCGCTCAATAAAGAGAAAATAGTGCTCCCTTATTAAACGAGAGCTGAATGCGCATTACTCGCCATTTAGACTGCTAGACGTATTTTATCTTATCGCAAATAGAAAAAATATAATACTAAAGGTAACAAAAAACATACAATTTTGGTAATATATAAGTTTATCCCTCAATCTCATATCCCAACAATGCCCGCAAAATCTCTCATTCTGACAACTACTAGCATTCAAAATTGATTAACTCTACACTCTATAACCTATCTAACTAAATAATAATTATATGAACTAAACTTTCTGTGATAAAATTAATATAATATATCTAATAATCAACATATAATTTAACGACCGATATCTTTTTTATAATTACTCTCATTATTTCAACTTGTTTTTTTACTGACATTATAAATCTATTAGTATTTTGAGCCTGTCTATAATTTTTAATTCTGTGGGCGTGTTATTATGTTCGTGTTCACATTCTTATATAGCTGTATTATGATGAGAGAAAAAGCAATTGGAACTAGACTCAATTTCTCTTTCTAAGCTTGCGAAAGGCCACAGAAAAAGTTTCGTTTATCATTGTATCTTTCATCTTATTAGTCAACCTCTTCTTCTCTCTCTCTCTCTACTCTCTCTCTACTCTTCTCTCTCCTCTCTATTAACTATCATAATTCCGCGGTGGGGCCTTCTCTATATCTACCCTCCTCTCGGGTCCATTGAATAGGAATTCTATCCATTTTCACAATTACGTCATTTTGTATTATAATTGGACTGCTATGAAACTATACTTTATCAATTTATTTGTTTTACTTTTGTCACTATTTATACCATTATAAGAGAGTGAATGCTGTCTTCATTTTAGACGTTATTAAATAATTAATAGTTTTAATTCAAATCAAATAGTATCAATTAAATTCACTGATACTCAAATATCAATTACTAATTCAATTCTTGTTGGTATGAACATCGAACAAAATACAAGGCGCAGTTACGACATTTCTATTATTTTTAGTTGTGTAACTATTTATTAAATTTTTGGAGTATGAGTTATTCAACATTTTAATAAAATTAAATCTTTCAAACTAGAAAGGATATATAAGATATATAATATATATTAATATATATATTATCCACAATAGTTCTATTAGTATAATGTATAATAATATATTAATTTCAATTAAATCTTTAAAGTCCAAATTAATTTAATTATAATCCTTCCAAGTTCGAACTTAATTCAAGTTCAATCACAAGTAAGTCTAAACTACATATACAGTAATAAAAACATAGATATAGGAATATTGTGTTCTTTATATATTTATATATTAGATATATGATATTAATTATAAATATATATTATATATTATATATTTATATATATATTAGTTAAATTATATATGAGCACGCTTTAATTAATATAAATTATAATAATTAAATGGTTAAATATCACTTGTAAGGTAATAAAAATTAAATCTAAAGAAGGATATTTTCAATGAATACTATTTAATAAATTTTTTATAAAATATTAGTTACTAACATTTGTGTTTCTCCGTACTGCTCCAAGAAAGTTTTAGACCACGAATGACCTGTTCACCGCTACTGCAGTATGGCCCATCTGTCAGATGTTGATAATTACATAAAGATATAATCCAATTTAATTTATTAAAATATATTTAAAAATCAACTATCCTTTCTAAATCTAAAGAATCTAAGATATCCACAAAAGTAAAAATAATTAAATAATAGTTTTGGAGATTAATTTCTTATAAGAAATGCTTCAGTGTTTTAAATAATATGTTATGTCTTATTAAGTATGACGGATCAATTAGGAAACTCAGTTATTTTTTTGATGTTAGTATCTTTTGTGTTGATTGTTTATATAAAGATAAGATATCGTTGTAAATAATAGATTGGATATATCATTAACACTACTTAGGTTTAATAAATATAAGTTGCGTGTCCTATGGTCCTTATGATTTTATTATAGGTGTCAATTAGGAAGTATCTACAAATGTTTGGTAAATATGTAGAAGTCTCCATATGTATGGTGTTAGGTGCAGAGTGTGTAGTGTTGCAGTGTTTGACTTGTTTCCCTGCAGTAAGATAAGTAATCATATTATGTGTTCTGAATATTGTCCTGCGATGGATAGTCTATACTAATTGTAATAGTTTATATAATATATATAAGAGCTTTTACAGTTAAGGCAAGGGATCTTTTATGAATCGCAGATGCGATAAATAGTGAAGGTGAATATGATTGTGTGTGTTTGAGCGTTGAGAATTGTAACTTAAATAAGGTAGAGTAGTGATTATTGGTGAAATGATTTGAATATTTAGTAAGGTGTTTGCTAAGATATATTTATTTAACAGTTATATGTATTCTGTGTAGGTTAAGTGATAGTATCAGAGAAATATAAGTGATTTTAGAGATGGGTGTTGGTTTTGTGCTGCGTTAGTTGGTCTGGGTTTATGTGTTGTAGGATGTGTTTGTGTGCTCTCACATTACAACGTAAGAAGAAGCATTGTGAAGTGTAACTCGGATAATAGCTGATGATAGAATATCTAAGACAATAATCTATTTTTAAAAAAAAATTTCACTAATTGTACTTATTAAAATAAAAGTTTATGTAATCCTAAAGCAGCCCTTTTTAACAATTTTATATTAAATAAGAAATGTACGCATCTCTTCTAGTCTTTGGATATCTGAGCAACATTTATCAATTCCAGCCTAAATACCAAGAAATGTCTCTATGTGTCCTCATCCCATGAATATAAACAAGTCGTATAATCGTGTCGCGATACGTAAATTTCTCTTGCTTGAATACTCTGCTCTAAGAGCCCGGAAAAGCATCTCACTGTCACTGCCAATTGGTGTTTCCTATAGAAACGATTTCTAACTCACTTTTTTAATCAAATATAACAAACGCGCTATACATACTTCGGACGTTGATTCACTTTGCGATATGGTATCTATAATAAGGCTTTTTACAATAGTTTCCAGCATCATTTTCATAAATGTAGGACTTACGCACGTAGTCGTAATTACTCTTCTGCTCTGTTATCAAATTCAAACCAGAGAATAGCAGAGAAAGACTAATTTTCATGCAGGAGGTGGGCCTTGTACCCAAAATGGTGAACACAATGTATGTATTGACGAAATAATCATTCTGACGCATACACTAGTGAATTAATAAGATAGTTACTAGTAATGTTTTAAGTTTGTTTTTATTGTATCAAATGTATTAAATAGTATGATACACTCGTGTTACAGAATGTGAATTTTTTACATCTCTCTATATCGTACACGGATAAAGATAGGAATTATCATACTTGATGAACCTATAGTCTTCAGTGTCATCCTTTAAAAGTGCATAATATTATAGAGCGTGGCAACAATTAAATAGTGCCGTAATATGTAGTCAATGTAAAAATTTCATGGTCTTATCTTGTTACAATTTAATTTGTGTACATATTCTCTTATAAGCACATCTCGATTTATTTCCCGTCACACTATCCGTGTTTTATCTTACCCTTCTGTTTCCATAGCCTGTGTGCGGCCTATAGTTGTCTACACTGAGGGGATCACTGATTTCCTCTCCCCTTCTAGTAAAAGATTCATGTTGTTTCACTTAAAAATTTTATCAGATGGAAATTTCTATTTTAATAAATGGGAAGAACATCATAGGTATTTCTGAGGGATCAGCTGACCCTTTTTGCGCAGCCCGGCACATAAAAAGATCACTACAAAAGTGAGGCATTTGAAATTTATATAAGAAAAAAAAAAAGCCAGAATTTGAAATTAATTACCCTCAATAATTTAACGTGACCTAGACACAAGGTTATTGTATTACGTCTTTGAAATCATTTCCATGTAATATAATATTAAACATTTCTTTATCTACGTCATATTTTCAAAAACTGTATTTAAGATCGTTGAATGAAAGTTTCCACCTGGTTGAGATTGACGAGCTTAGACGTCTTTTACTTACTTGATCCAATTGCAGCGGTACTTTTTGGACTATTAGTGGAAAAAAATTTGCAATTTATGCTGAAGATTAGCAAAAAATATTCGGACATTTCTGTTAACTGATGAGGCATTTAGCATTACTAAATTAAGCTGATGAGCATGACAGTGTATATATTCAGCTCTTAGATATATTTAGCAAAGATTTTTAAAGATGTTATCCTTCCCACATCATTAACTAAGTTTTACGTGTAAGCAAAGAATACATATTACAATAAAACCAACACTAAAAAAAAAAACACCTTTAAATCTTATCTCCCCTTACCTACACAAATACATAACTGTTAAAAAAATCTTAGCAAACACCATCAAATCCAAAAGCAATAACCTCCCTTTTAAGTACATTCTCAAACCTCACACACACATCATAATCCCTCTATTTCCCAATGCATCTACAAGATCCCTTGCCTTAACTGTAATAGTTCTTATATTGGAGAAACTCATGGCTTCCATCGCAGACAATATCAACACATATGATCTTCTTACAGACAACCCAAACTCTGCCCTCACCATACATAGAGCTTCCCATAACCAAACAATAGAGATCACTCACATGACACCTAATAATTAACATAGAACATCTACACCTTAGAAAACTTACCGAATCTTATCTTTTAAACAAACACAACAGAGAACTAAACACAAAAAACGAGTTCCTAAGTTGAGTGCGCCTGAGCGAAACAACATCTAAACTCCACACCATTGAGTAGAATTAATCCGCAGAACGTGGCGTGAATATTACTTGATTTTTTAGATCTTAAATTAATTAGGTGAATTTTTGATTATAAATTACTTCTGATGCCATTGACAGAGGGCCTCCTTAGGCTGAAAGCTAATGTGTAATGGACTCTACTAAATGATTACGATGATGTGTGTTGAAGTGATATATTAAAAGGTGAGTCTTGAATTCCTCTTTAGTTCCATTTTTACGGCGTTAATGTATGCATTTACCATTATAAATATTATAAAGCGTCTAATATAAAAATTATAGTATATAAAATATATATATATATTATTTAATATATAATATAATATTATATTATAATATATAGTATATTATATATATAATATATATAATTATATATATATAATATAGTATAATTGCCTCTCAGTTGAAGATTTATTTTGAAATGTTGAAACTACCACAATTAAGCTTACAACTAAAAATAAAATCAATTCCTTATTTTAAACAAATATTTTATTATTATTATCTATTATTTTATTATTATTATTATTATTATTATTATATTTATACAAAATTCAATGTTTAACAAAATATAGTGGGAAACAAAAAAAGTTAAATTTGGGGTGGGCATAGGGTGGGTATGAGGGTCATGAAGAATTGTGAGGGATCTGGAAAAGCTTGAGGGGGAAAATTTAAGCCCAATTGCCTTACTTTACGATATATATATATATATAATAGTATAATATTATATATTATATTATATATTATTAATATATATAATATATATTATATAATATATATATTTGTATTATTTCTATATTTGAATCAGTATATATTTTCTAAAAAAATATTTCTAAGTTCAAAAAATTTCTAAGTTTACAGAAAAGTTAAGTTAAGTTAGTTTTTAAAGAAATTTGTTTATTGGATCTTCTGGCATTAATTCCAGAAGCCTTGCCTAAAGAAGTTTTCTTAAAAAACTTAACTTACTTAAGTTTTCTGAACTTAGAATTTTGAACTTAGAAAATGTTTTCAAAAATATACACTGATTCAAATCGTAGATATTTACCTATATATATTTATATATATATATATATATATATATATATATATATATATTAATTAATATCTATATATATATATATATAATATAAATATATATATATATATATATATATATATATATATGTCAGAGATAGAACGATAAATAAATTTTCAATAAAAGTATTCATCACATCTCTATTCACCATATTATTAGCCTTTATTATTTATTCTATATTATTATTTATTATATTATTTTATATTTATTATATTATTCTCGTGTATAGGCTAAACAGTATATAATATAATTGTATATAAATATCTACATATAAGCCTCCTTATATACAATTTCAAAATAAAAATTCGCTATATAAGTGGTTGGGACTCAGGAGCGAAAATCATAATTAAAGTATCTTATTTTATTAATTTTAATGGTAATTACATAATTTTTGGGTAACCTAACCTAACCTAACTTAACCTAACCTAACCCAACCTAACCAAACTTAACCTAAATTAACCTAACCTAATATTAACGGAGTCAACCACTTATAAATGTCCTAAAATTCATATACACTTTTAATATTAATAATAATTATATAAATATAAAAAATTAGTAAATAAAGACGCACTTGCCAGCCGGCGGGAAAAAACTAAAAAAAAAAATTTTTTTTTTTTTTTAAACGAGGCAATTTTCTTTATATCGTTTATTTTCAAGACTGAGTTAAGCATACCTTGCAACGACGTTTTAGATATATAGATAGTGTTAAATACATTTCTACATTCTCAAAATATTTCGTTCATTAGCATGATGATATTAGTTTTAAAAAGTTGCATTATTATTGCAACGAGGAAAGTCAAGCCTTATGTAGACGCGTTATTTCTATATATATATATATAATATATATTATATATATATATATATATATAATAATATATAATATATAATATATACTATATATATATATATATTAATATATATATTGAGTAAATGTACACTGTGACAATTAAAAAAGAAAATTATCGTTTTGATATAGGAAAAAAAACATCGTTGATATTGGAAAAAAAATGGTCGTTGCACAAACATGCAACGAAGGCAGGAGCCGCCACTGATATATATATATATATAATATATTATACTTATATATATATATATATATATAATATTATATATATATATATATATATAATATATATATTATATTATATGGTAATAAAGTTTAGGTCGGACCCACACATTTTGAGACCGAAAATTTCTAAGTTCAAAAAAATTTCTAGGTTCAGAAAGTTAAGTTTAGTTAAGTTTTTTAATAAATTTCTTTAGTAGCAAAGCTTCTGGAATTATGCCAGAAGCTTGCCATAAATAATTTTATTAAAAAACCTTAATTTAATTAACTTTTTTGAACTTAAGAAATTTTTTGAAAGAAAAATTTTTCTCAAAAATGTGTGGTCGCTGTCTACAGTATTACCATAAATATATTATATATAGATATAATATATATATATAATATAAATATATAATATATATATATATATATATAATATATATACTATATTAATATGGTCAGCATCCGAAGACACATTGCATTGTAACGTAAAAACTATAAAGCTTACAAGAAATAACATATGTTATTAACCAGGAACATTTTTACCATGAATAAAAATAAAGATAAAAAAATGACGCTTTTTAAAAATTTAAAAGTTCTTAAAAATAATGTGGGAAAACTTGTATAATAATTACCGTTTTTTCAGAATACGAAGAAGCTCGAGTACTCCGAGGGAGCGCGCAAAGGTGCCAAATGTTGATTTTTCTTTTTAACAAAGGATAACTAAATTAAACAACAACAAATGGACAGAGTCGGTTTCTCGGCCTACCGGGGGACGACGGAGGGGACTTCTCCCCCCTCTGTCCCTCCGCGGCTCGAACCTCCTAAAAAGGGAATAAAGAAAAAAATAAACATTTCTTTAAGAGCAAATAAAAAAAACACTATTTTGGCAACTCCTGCTCTCGTCATAATGTTTGAATGCTAAGTCTTACTGATTTTCCATACGGAGAATTCTTAAGATTATATAATATTTAAGGTGTTTTAATAAATATTAGAATTAAATAAATTTTTTTTAAGGTTCATCGATGAATATTGCTTGCTGAAATCAAAAATGTTTTTTATTTCCTTAAGCTGTATAGTTTTAAGTTACATGCATGTGACTTTCGGGATGCTGGCCATATATATATATATATATATAAATAGATAAAGATATATATTATTAAATATATAATATATTTATAAATTTATATTATATATATATATATATATATATTATATATGCGCCGAGCATCCCGAAAAGTTCAAGGCATGTAACGTAGAAACGTATAATATACAACCCGAAAAAATATCATTTTTATTAATCAGGAGAGTTAGTTTATCCGACTTTGAAATATCCAACTTTGAAATTAAAATTTTGCTTTTTAGTTTTTTTCTTTATCATGAATTTTGTTGTATTTCTTTATGTTTTCTTCTACCGATATATAAAGTTTATGTTTTATAACAAAGATATAATTATCTATATACTCGAAATATTAAATGATTTTATTAATTTTATTTTAATATTATCTTCTTTAATTTGGTTATATATTCTTTCTGATGTATTGATTTGATAATATTTGGTTACCCTAAAATATTGTCTCTCCTAATTTATTTTTTTTTTTTTTTTTTTTTTTTTTTTTTTTTTTTTTTATTTTTTATAAAAAAACAAAACTAAACAATTTTCATATTAAAAAAGAAAAAGGGAAAAAAAAATTTTTTTTATTTTAAAAAAAAAAAAAAAAAAAAAAAAAAAAAAATCATAATTCTCTAAAATCAAATGAATGATTCATAAATCAAAAATCATATTCGCAACAAGTAAACTAATTTTGTTTAGAGAGATTATTGCCCAAAATTGTTTGTTATAATATTATCTTCGTTTGCGAGTTAAGGCTGAAACTTAAAATCGACTTTAGAGAAAAGACCACTGTGGATAAGTCTCCATGCTCGTGCAGAGAGAAGAAAAGTATGCCAAATGTCGCTTTAAATAATTGAGAAATATTAATGTTGGTTTTTTTCTTTTATATCCGTCTATAGGAGCGTTCGAGAGCCGACGGAAGGGACAGAGAGGGGACGAAGTCCCCCCCGTCGTCCCCGCGGTAGCGAAGAAACCCCGACTCTAATCCTATCGTTCTGTGGTTTTACCCAGTGAGGGAGAATAAAATGGTATTTATCTTACTCAAAAAAACTCACAAGGAGGATTCACATTTGCAACTTTCCGTCATCACGTCGTCATTGTGAAAGCTTCAACCACAGAAGCATTCATCGAATTAGTCAAAAGAAAAACTGTGAAATTATTTCATCAGATTTTTACCAATTTTAAATCTTTTCTTAAAATGCTGTTATTTTTTTTATTTTTTATTAATTTCTGCCTGGTAAAAATGTCTCCTCGATCTATAAAATGATATTTATTATTATCGTGCAGCTTTAAGTTTTCTGTTACATGCAACCTGAACTTTTCGGTATGACTACCCTATATATATATTAATTATATAATATTTTTATATATATATACTAATATATTATATATAATATTTATTATAAATTACGGTTTTATCGTTTTGTACTAATTTAACAAAAAAACATGCTAAGTTTATTTGGACTTTCTCCGATAAATTATATATATATAATATAATCATATATATCTGGATTAAATATATTTAAATTTATTAAACTAACTAAAACCATCTCTGATTAAGACGGCAAAATCCATAGTATGATTTTATGAATTCCACATACGAAAGAATCCGGAATTACATACATATCCAACATGTCATATTCAGCAAATGTAAATATTTTTTCCAACTGTAAATATTTTTCGGTAAATATCTAGATTTGAATCAGTTAAAAAAAAAAAATTTCGGAAAAATTTTCTGTTCAAAAAAATTTCTTAAGTTCAGAAAAGTTAAAATTAAGTAAAGTTGTTTATTAAGAGAAAATATTTCTTTAGTGGGCAAGCTTTCTGGAATTATCCAAAGCTACTGCACCTAAAAACCATTTACGTTAAAAAAACTTAACCTATTTTCCCTGAAAAGAAACAAGTGTATTTAAAATGTGATTTTTCCTGTAGAATTTTCATTTTCAGAAAATATTCACGGATTCAAATATAGAATAATACCTATTTTTCTAATTTTCTAATGTAATCGATCAGTTAAATTAATACATCAAATAATTTAATGAAAATAGTTTAAAGATTTTGACCATAACCATCGTTAAAATTATTGAAATTAACGAAAATACGATTATTAAATATTTAATTTGCTTTATTTAAAACTCGATTGATGATCAATGAAATATGAAAAAACATCATCCTTTGGTACAAATTGATATATCCAACATTTTATGTATCTGCTCGACATATAAAAAATAAAAACATAATTGAAAATAAAAAATTAGTATTTATTTAAATATTTTCAAAATATTTTTGGTTCGAGAACTCTTGATTTCACTACTATTATAGGCCCGAAACTTTTAGGATTTAAATCTCGCTTCATCGAGCTTTAGATTCCCAACTCCAGATTCAAAGAATCTCCTCCATTAGTGGAACACTGCTTGAAAAACCGTAAAAATCTTCGCGGAATTATTACCACATACGCACCCATAATATAATTTAATTGACCACGTGAAAAAGGAGTAATTCATTCGAGTCGAAGGTTTAATTAAAATACTCTTCGATGACTTAGTAATTAACGAAATAATAAATACATAACCTTTCAGATGATTAAACAATCGACACAATAACGAACGGACCAAATTTAAAATGTTAATATTTTTTACAAGGAGTAGCGACTGGCCACACTAATCAACATTTTGTTTAAAAAATGATATCACTTGTGTCGATCTGCTTAAAGAATAGTTACAAGTGTTTTTTCCTTTCACAATCGAGAGACAGTGCGACAAAAAGTAAGTGAGATAAGTGCTGTGAGGCGGTGTGTTTACATTATTTTGTTGCCGTTAGAAAAAGTTGTCTGTTTTACTTCGATACACATCGAGTAGCAGTCGTAGGCGTCAGTTATTATTTACAAAGTTATGATATTGTTATTATTTATCAGTCAAAAAAAAGAATTGATTATTTATAGGGACTATAAAACGAGTTATTACTCAAAGATAAAAACTAAGTTCTTCCAAAATAATCAAGTTACAGATAACTTTCAAACAATTATATACGGTAGTGTTATCACATTTCTGCAACACTTCATATTCTCGTTACTCCTTTAAAATACCACCATATAATTAATTGGTTTGACTATAAAGTGTTTTTTACACAATGTACTCTACACCTTCTACCATATCATTTAGTAATGATACATTAATATTCATAACAATCACTTCGTTTTTTTTTTAATAAGTAAAGTGAATATCAGTTACTAGGAATACCACAAGATATGATTTAGATCCTGCTTAACCCATAAACTTCAATACTACTCAAAGATGTATTGCATCACTCCAGCAATTCAAACTGCACAATCCTTATTACGATAATTATACCATATCATTGTGAGTAAAATAATCGTGATTTATACTAATATCGTATATATCATTATTTCCTATTATCTATTTATTATATTATTATATTTATTAATTATTTATTATTTATTATTACATTTATTATTATCTATTATATTAATTATTCTAATTATTTATTATTATATTAATCTATATATATTATATAAAGATATTATTTAATTATCATTATTTATATTAATTATAAATTATTACTTATTATTATCTAGTTTATCTATTATTATTATTATTTAACTTATTTATCATTTATATTAATTTAGTATTATTCTATATACTATTATTAAATAATATTAATTCATTATTATACTTTATTTGTATTCCACGTAGTTACGACTACAAATTAACTATGATGCATTAGGAACGTAACAATTAAAATTCATGAATTGAATTTAATATTAATACTAACTATATACTATCTATAATTATAATAATATTAATAAATATACATCTATTTATATTATATTCATATTATATAATAATAATTAGAAATACTTATATAATAGATATATAATTCATTTATGTATTTTTCTCATATATATATACTATCTCTATTATTGTTATATATATTATATCTCGTACATAATGTTCGCCGATCAGACAAATTTTACTAGAATATTATAGATATACCTATAACAGAGATGTCGCCCCAAAAACAAAAGCTGTATACTTAATCCTATATACTATAATATATATCTATCTAATATCTTATATAATATATCTCTCAATACTATATTATACGTATTATTTCTACTATATATATATATTATATTTATACGGTCTATTGATATAATATTATCGTCCGGTCTATCTATATTTAGTTCTCATCTTATTCCTTATATATAGTTATATTAATATTGATTCTAATATACAAGTATTTATTACATACCTTAATAAATACAGTGCTATCTAAACTGTTTTAAATATATATCTATATTATTAATATATTACTCTAATAAATAATAATATATAATATACTATATATATATATATATTATAGTAATATATAATAATTATGCTAATTATATTATTAATATATATTATATTATATATAGTAGTATAATATATTATATATATATCATTATATATATATATATAAAAGGTACTTGATAGAAATATTACCACTTCACCTACTACCCGAAGTACGAAAGTAAATATGTGAGGCTTTTATATTCATAAATCTAATTGATTTTTTCTTTCTTTTTATATATAACCTTGAGACTTTGGGCTGGTAAATTGTTATTTAGTTTATTTTTCCTCCCTTATTCTTATATAATATATATATCTATTTTTTTTTTTTTCTTTTCTTTCTCATATTCTAATATAGATTTCATATGTTTCCTGTTTCTATTTTTCTTAAATTCGGTACGTTTATTGCTATTTCCTTTATAGGGTTTTTTACTTTTCTTTTTCCTGTTTTTGGTTGTTAACTTATTATACTATATTTGTTCCCGTGCTGCTCAGGCTCCACGATTTTACGGTATTCGATCATTCCCTTTTACTTCTATGTTGTTCGCATGTTATCGCATAACTACTGTTATATTTATTTTTTTTTTTACCTTACCTAAACATTGAGGGGTGATCGTTATCTTCTATAGAATATATTATACTATTACAGTAATATTATATAATATAATGAGCTACTGAGATTCCTTATGTGGAAGTAGCCATACCTTTCACTTCGCATATGTTTGTTGTGTGTTCGCTGTGTGTTGTGTGTGTGTTGTGTGCTTTTTCTTCAGATAATTTTCGCTATTTTTTAATGCTGAGAGAGACAAATAATCACGGAATCACGTCATCCGCTGAAACACTTATAGTTACACCCCACGCATCGCCCGCTGTCCACAAAGTATCGCCTCCCTGAATTCTTGAATGGTATTTTTTGAGCGCCACACGCCTTGATTGACACATTCACACTGGGTGACTTAACCCTTTGAAGGTAGTATTCTAATCCCTAAAATAAGTACACTTGTGTTGTATCATCTGTTCATCATTTGTTTTTTTAACTACATTTCATTCCTTGATTATCAATTTCAGTTTAACATTTTCTTTCACTAATCGATGTAAATAGAAATACTATATTTTTTGAGTCCAGAGTCAACCATCTAACTCAACCAAAGAACACAAGCACAACACTTCACACTCGCACACAACACACCGTTATCTATAAAGAAACAGGAACTTATACAATAGTATTGTGAACTGTGTCTACTAGAATTAACTGCACAACTATTTTATAATCCCGCTGAAAGGCAATGCGTAATTTTTGTGTCTTCAGCTTTAATTCGATAATTGATCGTGAACTTGTGGTTTAAAGCGATAAATTAGAGGCGCATTTTCTATACGAGAATCGTATTATACTAACTGTTAATGATAAATTACATCACATCAAACAATGTGCCTAGACTATGTGCAATCAAGCCTACCCAGCACCGAACGCGACTGTTGTTTTGATTTTAGTGAAATTATTTTATCATTCATGTTTATATAATTCACCTAATAAATAATTTAAATATAATATAATGATATATATACTTTATAGTATGCAGGGTTCAAATATTAATTATACAAATTATTCCCAACTCAGCCTTTGCTTACAAGCAGGAAAAAACAGTACACAAAAATATATTGAAACACTACGTACAAAAGTAGTAATATTTTATCGAAATAGAACCTTTTCAATATATTAACAAATAGTATCTATCATGAATAAATATTATTTTCATGAATTTAATATGGTATTGAATTGGTGGATTAGTTAATAAAGATAAATACTATTATCTATTTTATTAATTTATAAATAATCCGTTATTATTACGTAAATACGTTATATAACTATTATATAATTAAACTTGAGAGGTAGGTATATATGTGAAAATATTATAAACATTTAAGTAGTTAGATAGTGGTTTATCTATCTCTTCAGGAAAAGTTTTGTCAGGAGTATGAGTGGAAATTAATAGTAATATATATTATAGATATTATTAAAATATTTAATTTTATTAATGTATATAATATATATTATCTGGCTATTCCTTTACTGATGCTAACTTAACTACTCACTATACTATGCTACTTATACTACTACTATATACTAGCTACTATATAATATATAATCATTAAATACTAATAACTACTATAATTAATTAATAATTTAAATATAAAATATATTATAATAAATTAATAATTAATAAATAAAAATAATAATAATATAATAATTTAATTATATTAAAATATTAAATATTATATTAATTAAAATAATTATAAATTTAAATAATTTAATTAAATACTTATATATATAATAATAGTATTAAATTAATTTATTATTAATTATAGTAAAATAATATTAATATCAACATATCTTTATATACTATATATATATATATATAATTCTATATATGTATATAATTTATATTAAATAATATATAATGCGTATAGCAATAGATAACTAATACTTACTTAGTGATTTTTTTTTACTATATATATATATTATTTTATATAATTTTTTTTTTATTATCTATATTATATTTATAACCAATTATATATTTAATTATGTTTATATATTTTTATTATAATGATTAAATATTATATATAATATTTAATATAATTATTTTATTATAAATATTATATTATATAAATATATTATCAATACTATATAATATATTTATTTTTCAACTATAAATTAAAATTTGTTTTCTAATTAAATATAATAATAGCGAGTTTTTAAAAAATGTATTAATGATTTTTATTTTTTTTAGATCCGATAATTATTATATATTATATTATAAATTGATATTTATTTAATTATTTTAATATTATTATTATTAATTATCATATTATTATAATTATATTTTATTTATTATTTAAATTATATTATTGATTTATATTTAATTTATATATTATTTATATTATTATCTATTATTATTATTAGTGGTTTGAGTAAATATTTTTTATGAGAAAAAATCAATTTTTGATTTTTTTGATTTTATTTGATTTTATTGGTAAATTATTTTGGATATTTTTTGACAAACTTTTTTAGAAAATTTTGACCTCTAATTTTTTGGGTTAGAGGATTTGTAAACAACTTTTTTTTTTTAGTCTGAGACCTGCATCTGTCCATTAATGTTTAACATTGAGCTGGTCCAAGTTGACTCCCTATATTTAAAAAAACAATAGAAGACATTAACAGATAGTATGACGAAAATGTTCTAACATTCTTCACAATCTAGGTGGATGATATTGACATAATATGGTTGCGACAAACTCAATGGGCGAACATCGAGATAAAGTAGTGTATTGTAAAAATAAATTAGATTTGAAAACCTATAATTTGCTCAGTTCGAGTAATAAAGATAACATGTTTGAAACACTGATCTTCGGGTTGTTTGACATTATTTTTAATATCACCGTGTTACAGGACAATCTGTGTAACGTAGTATTAACCACCACTACGGTGTTACAACGTTTTAACAATGATATCGTGTATTGAGGCCATTAATTTGCAAGAACTTTTCTGTATGTTTCTTATGGATAGTTAAATCACTTAAATACTTACAGTCTTAAAGACAATTATTATATAATGTATCATAATACAATAACAGTCTATAAAAACTAGTGAAAAAAAAAGCAATAAATCCAATGAATTACACTTTGGGCTAAGAAAAATATTTATAAATAAGGATATAGAAGGCACGGAAAAATCAATTGAATTTTTTCCGTGCCATTCTGATTAATTTTATTATTATTAATTATTTATTGAGTGTTTATTATATTCCTATCTATATATTATCTCTTTGAGTTATCTTACTCTGTCACTTAAAACTTTGATTCGATTTATTTTATTATTTTATCTGCTGTTTATTAATGTATTATTATTTTATTAATTGACATTATTATTTATTATACTTCATTTTCTCATTATACCTTTTCCCGTAATTATATTTATTTTATCTCATTATTTATTTATTTATCTACCTTATTAATTATATTAATTCACTATTATAGGCTCCCATTATAATGTAAATTAATTGAGCCATTCTTTTTCTTTCATGAGTCCATTATAATCACTTTTTGTTTAATCATCATTTGCTTAGAGCTTGTGGTTGAATAGAGTTTGATTATTGATTAATTAATTCAGTGTAGTGGTTATTTTGGTTAAGTTTGCAATTATTGATATGTATTAGTATTCGTTATTCAGATCTCTATTCTATTACATTAATGCGATTGATGGTGGACACACTTAGTGATTGCTATTTATTTAATTATTCTAAATTAAATGGATGTTGATCGAGAGATAAAAAATCAAGAAAAGTTGTCCTCAGCCTACCGAACGAAGCAAATACGATTCCAAATATTTGTCTGATAGTCATTAATAGAACCATCCGGGTTTTTCTTGTTTAATAAGTGGCTCACAATGCTTAACAAATTGTGTAATGGATACGTCCACCTTCCGCATGTGAATACAGGGTCACGGTTAATACAGGCAAGAAGGTGGTCACTGCTGATAAACTAACTTGTTGTCTAAGGGTGCTAATAGCAAAACTGAAAATACACCGGCTCTGTGCATAGAAGCGTGAGTGACACCCAATGTGAAATAAGTAAATTAATATACTATTCTTCCTTGCAGAACAATAATCTGCAAAATAAGCACAAAAACATGGTTTCTTCGAACGCAAAAAGTACGGTCTAACAAACATTTTTTAACCAACTCTCTCTCTTCTCTCCTCGATCTCTCTACGTATTATAAATATATATATACTATATCAATAGTAATATATTAATATTATAATATTATATTATATAATTATGATAGCAAGTAGTGCTAACGATGCTAGATGGCGTATAGTATAATATATAGTCTATTATCTATTAGTATGTATTAGTATTAGGTATATATATAACATACATGCTATCTAGGTATTTATTGATATTATATAGAATAGTATATATATATATATATATATATATAATAGTATGTATATATATACTATATATTAATATATATATATATATATATTATAATTCAATATATATATATATATCTTACAACGATATATTATATATAATATATAGTAGTAGTAACAGTTATATTATATTAGTATATATAGGTGGATGGGCATCAATAATCACAGTTATTATATTATATATATTATATAATATATATATAATATATAGTATATATATATTATTATATATATATATATATATAATAGTAGTATTATATAATATATATATATATATGTGTGTGTGTGTTGTGTGTGGTAGTGTGTGTGTGTGTGTTTGTGTGTGGTGTGTGTTTTGTGTGTGTGTGTTGTGATCTTAATTACTTTTTTATCTTAATCTATTTTTGAAGGGAATTGGCGAACTCTTTGCAACATATAATATCATCTTACTCTACCAGACAAGAGATGTAAGGTGTGAACCGACGGCTCGACTTCCTTCCTGCATCAATGAACAGCACTAGGGTCATCAATAAGTAAATTCCAACTAAAAATCACATACGCGAAGCGAGCTCGTTTATGGACTCGACCCTGATTATCTAGGTGGCATCGAAATGCTCAACTCATCATCGCGTGGGAGTACCTCTCTCCTCGGTCCAAATTCCACTGTTAAGATTTCGGTAATTGAAGATGCAAGATTTTAACAGTCTTTGGCAGTAATGTGATATTGAATGGGTTATTATAATAATTCTTATTATTATTATTATATTATTAGTATTATTATTATTAATTATTATTGATTTTATATTATAATTTATTATCATTTATTATTTATTATTATTTAATATTGCATCTATTCATAATTATTTAATTATTATTTTAAACCTTTAATCCAAAGGTCAGCCTTTCACATTGTTCTTTTCAATAGTTTTGCGTGATAGTTTAAAAACTTTAAACTTTCATTGGCGTCATTATTATTCTATGTATTTATTAATTGAGCATTTATCTCTCAATACCCCTCACCTTTTTTATGAATAAGTAAACTTTGTTTTAAAGTTTGTATGATTTGCAAATTACTATTAAATATAAAATTGAAATGAACTTGAAAATAATACACCGTGTATAATAGGTTATGAAGCACGTCTTTCTACTTATTTCGCCAAAGCTTCGCAGCTTCCTCGGGTCGTTCTTCGTTCATCATTAGTTTTTCTTCTTTCTGGGCAAGAACTGTGGTGCTCTGATCCCTACTCATAGCGTGCAGAGAATATGTTTCATATTTTGTTATTAATTAATTATATTTCATAAAATCTTACCAGAGAAAACTGATTCTTTTAACGCCAAAACATTATAGTAACCTCGTTGTTACTTTAATAAACGTGTAATATATTATAACTTCTAATTATTAACATGGGAACTTTTAATTTCACTTAACGATTCTATTCAACTTGCGGTCGTTTATTTTATATAAGAGAAAGAATAAGAAATCGAAAAAGTTTGCTACTGGTAGAGATAAATAACAGCCCAGTGGATATAGTATTGGTTGATTAAAGATTAATACTTAATTTTAAATTACTTTGAATCGATTGTAAACCTATATGTAGGACTACTGACAACCGACTAAGGATCTCCAGCATATATATATACAGTATAGGTTTTAGATATATATTATATAGAAAATATATTAAGTCGCCCTAATATAGGTATATAATTATATTATATATATATATTATTATATATAATCATATATATATATGAAAAATGAATAATTATATAGCTATATTAATATATAAATATATTTAGTATATTATATGAATATATTTATATATATATATAAATATATAGTGGCGGACCTTATGTAAACAAATTTTTTACTCATTACCTACTTCTCTATCTCTTCCGCTTTCTCCTTCATGAGGTCCTGACAGTATAATATACTATTTATAGATAATATATTAGGTTATATATATTATATATATATATATATATATATATTATATATATATTTAGTATTGGTATTTTATATATATGTATATTATTTATATAGATAATATAGATATATCTATATACATATATATATACCGTATTTATGATATTTATATATTTAGTAGTAAACATATATATATATAAATAGTATATATATATATATATATATATATAGGGTATATATATATATTATATATATATATATCAATATATATGTTTATATATCTATATTCTCTCTTACATATTTCAAGTTTTTCTTTTTTTTTTTTTTTTTTTTAGTTCATTCTTTCCATTAATTCTTAAGTGTTTTGGTAATTTCTTTATTATTTTTATTTAATTTTAATTAATATTCTTTTGCTATAAAATTATTTATTTGTATATTGTATTTTAAACATATTATTTATATAATATAATGTATTTATAAACAATTTATATTCTAAGATAATATCACATGAACCATCTCCGCTTTTCGATATGAGTCAAAACTGGAACTGGCGCCGAGTTTTTTAATTGAGGTTAACAAAAGCAGGTTATTTAAGTAGCGTGTTACTCTTGACATTTTTCGTTGTCAATTGTTGCAATATTCTTTATATTTTATTATTTTAATAATTTCAGTTATTTGACCAACTTTCGTAGAAAAAATAAGATGAATTTTTTTATTCGCAACATTGTTGAAATTTTGCGAGAGAGAACGATCGTGGTTCCTTGATACGATTGTTAGAGCGGTGTGTGCTGAGTTCACGACC
>JABUQX010084628.1:5000-7500 GCA_015478945.1 Trachelipus rathkii
GTAAGATTTGAAGTAAAAGATGTCAAAAACATAGGTTTTCAAAAAATGAAATTTCTGAAACAATGACTATGCAGACACACAAAAACACTAGAAAACGACGTTATAGAAGTCAGAAAAGCTGCGGTTTGCTTAATTTTTTATCAAAATTGGATGAAAATTTAGAATTTTATGTCCATTTTAAAGTAGGGGCTGAATTTGGCTCAGCCCCGGAACAAATATTGGATATTGCCCTTAATTAAAAAACTTAAGCCAAATATTAATGTGAAATTTAATGAAATGAATAAATGCTAGAGTGTTTTACAGATACATCTATGTACTCCTGATATTAGTTTTATTTGCAAAATAATGTAAATATTTTTTAATTTTTCATTAATATTATTTTTTAAACCTCAATTAATTTAAAGTAATTTCATACTTTTTTATATTTAAAAAATTTATTATTTGTAAACTGCATTATAAATAGTTAGTTAACCGTGATCATGATTGAAGTATACAGGCAAAATATTTGAACAATTTTAAAGGCTTTTTACTTCTTTTTATTCTAGAATAGTCCTTAATAAATTCACATCTGAAAATAAGAGAATTATTTAGAAGAATGCAAAAAGTTTGCAAAAATATGTTAAAATTGACGCTGATTTAAATTTTCTTACATTATTATTATTATTATTATTATTATTATTATTATTATTATTATTATTATTATTATTATTATTATTATTATTATTAATTATTATTTATTATTATTATTATTATTATTATTATTATTATAATATTATTATTTTATTATTATTATTATTATTATTATTATTATTATGTATATTTAAATTTTATAACTATAATTATAGCGTTACTATTATTATTTAATTATTATTGTAAAATACAAGATACAATTATGTACTGTCTATTATTATCTAATTAATATTATTATTATTATTATTATTATTATTATTATTATTATTATTATTATTATTATTATTATTATTATTATTATTATTATTATTATTATTATTATTATTATTATTATTATTATTATTATTGATTATTATTATTATTGATAGTATTAAATTAAATCATCATTATTATTATTATTATTATTATTAAAACAGTTTCAAATTTTTATTTTTTATTACTTTACCCTTACATAAGAGTATTATAATTATTATTGATTATTATTATTTTATTATTATAATTATTATTAATTTTATATTTTTATTATTATCAATTTTATTATTATTATTATATTATTTTATTAATTATTAATTATCTATTATTATTATTATTATTTATTATTATTATTATTATTATTATTATTATTATTATTATTATTATTATTGCCTGATAAAATATCTCAACTACCCCCAAACCTTACATTTCCAGAACTAGAAGCAATTTAATATATTGGTAAGAATTATTCACGCTTGAAGTTCTCTCCGGTAGAAACAAGAAAATCCATTGGATCTCATTAATACTACTGAAAACGTTTCGAATAAAAATATTAAGTGAACTAACTCAATCAATTTCTTGAATTAGTTGATCTGATCCTTAATCATACGCCGTAACAGATCAAGTTCGTATTTAAGATGAAATGTTTAGTTAATACATAGATTTATGATACAGAGAACAGAGAGACGAGAGAGAGAGAGAGAGAGAGAGAGAGAGAGAGAGTAGAGAGAGAGTAGAGAGAGAGAGAGAGGAGAGAGAGAAAGAGAGAGAGAGAGAGAGAGAGAGAGAGAGAAGAGAGGAGAGAGAGAGAGAGAGAGAGAGAGAGAGAGAGAGAGAGAGCAATTTTGAATGCTGTAGAAATCAATAAAAAAATGAAAAAGTATGTGACAGATATGAAAATTTCCATAATATATATATAATATATTATATATATATATATATATATATATATATATATATATATTTATTATATAATATATATATATATATATATAATATTATATATTACTTATAAAGGCTCTAAATTTGCATGATATTCAATGTATTATGCAAATTTTGCATTGTAAATTCACAGATTTATTCCGGAGTAATATTCTTACAGTAAACTCATAGCTTAAGATCTTTAACTCTGTTTCTTTCCTTTTCATAGAATAACTGTGATAGTTGTATGATATATATGATTATAATTAAACTATATATGAAAAGTTATTAGTAAAATTATCAGAAAAAATAAGAATTTAAATATTAATCTTCATCAAATTTTTTTTTTCATTTTCCTAGATTGGTAAATTCAGCCTCGATGCACGGTGCGAGCAGTCAGTGTCCGCGGGGCGCCCGCGCAATAATAATATAAGTAGATAATAATGAATTAATATAAAATGGATTATAATATAATGAATAAATAATAATAATAAATATATAATAATATAATAATAATATATACTCAATAATAATAAATAAAATAATAATAATAATAATAATTAATATAATATAATATAATGAGAGATCATTAGTATAATAATAATAAAATATATAATAATAATAATACATAGATATA
>JABUQX010084629.1:0-2500 GCA_015478945.1 Trachelipus rathkii
CTGGGTGAGGGTTGTGTTTGTATTACAAATATAAAATTCATTTGTTGAAATTCATTGAAGAGTTCACAACGCGTAAAAAAAACGTTCCATTCGTAAAAGTAACATTTTCGACACAACCTTTTCAAGTCTTCTATTTGCTTTTTATAACACAATTACACACACACACACAATCACACACACACAACACACACACACACACACACACCACACACACACACTACATATATATATATATATAGGTATATATATATATTATATATATATATATATAATATATATATAATATATATATATTAATTTATATATATAATTATATATATAGTATATTATATAATATATTATATATATATTATATATATAATAGTATATATATATATATATTAATAATATATATATATATATATATATATATATATATTATATATATATATATATATATATATATATGACTATATATATAATGTGGGTGTGCTGCTGGTGTTTTGTTTGTACTTGCATGTGTTGGTTTATTCTTTGCTGTAGAGTACCATTGAACAGAATAACTGTAACGCTTAAGTAGGGGTCAAGATATAGTAGATAATATATGAAAAGTAAGACTCGAGACAACCTGTGTCCCCCTCTGTGCCCCCTCATATGAAGTATCTATCAAAGGGTATAAAAAAAGCAATATTCATTATACTTGCATAATATAGGATGTGAGCCCAATAGTTCGCGTGTGAATGAAGACAGGAAATCAGTATAGCAAGCAAGAAAGCTGCATGAACGGAAAGCCCTAGACTTCTAACTACCCAATTGTGTATCATCCTCCATACAAGAAGGACACTTGGGATTGAAGGGTATTAGTCGTAAAATCCTAAATCTCTGAAAAAATATCATTAAGAGACGCTACACCAGCTGACCAAAAAGATCACTTGAAAAAATCTCCAAGAATACGAATGATAGGGAAAGTTTATTTTATGTTTTGAAAGAAGCTTTAGTAGTGGAAACATTCAACGTCATTGCTACGTACTCACAACATCTATATTCGAATGAAAATTGAGAACACAAACAGTAAGAATGAAAAAAATAGGGTTGTTGTATAAGCACTCAGTCACTATTAAAATCTCAGAGAATATAAACGAAGGCCTAGAGTTAGCAGAAGGCGCCGCACACAAAGTTAAGCTAACTAAAAACAGGAAAAGAATCGGCAATTACCATCGAAATGAAAAAAATTGTTCTTCAAAACATTCACAGAATATCCCCAAACTAAACATACAGCCAAAAGAGGCCCCAAGTTTTCTAGCTGGACCTTTACCCAAATGGAAGACAGGAAAATAGGTAGACATTTGAAAAAAAAAATCTGATTATTTAGAGTTCCTCTAACGAATCCTACAAAACCTAACCAACCTAACCTAACCTAACCTAACCTAACCTAAACTAAACCTAACCTCAAATGGTCGACATTTGGAAAAAAAATCTGTTATTAGTATTATCTTTAACGACTTTTTTCCAAACCTTAACCATAACCTAACCTAAACCTAACTAACCTAACCTAACCTAACCTAACTAAAACCTAAACCTAAACCTAACCACCCAAATAGTCGACATTTGGAAAAAAATCTGTTATTGTACGAGTCCTCTAAGAATCCACACAACTAACTCACCTAACTTAACCTAACTTTTAAATCTACCATCCTAACACATGCGCGGCTGTACAAGAAATGTTTTTGATATTGTGTCGCCCTTTTTCCTGTCGGCCTTTGGCACCTGGTTCCCCTCTAGCTATGAGAAAAATGAGCCATATGAACGAGAAGCATTCTTTAGATGTCGTTCTTCGGTGACTCCGAGGACCAAGTGATAGATTCCCACTTAACCGTGTAAGCTGCCAAAAAGGGGTGGTAAAGAGTGTAGACGAATTTCTTACTGAAAAAGTCTTTTAGCACTGGGGGATAGTGTTTAACAGTAGACCTTGAAGGACGAACTTTAGGACACTACAACACAAATCATTCTGCCAACCAACTTAAACATTCATATTACCCATGAAAATCTTTTCTCCCAATCAGTACTCATCCGTACTCCAAAATAATAATATATATATATATATATATATATATATATATAATATATATAATTATGTATATATATATAATATTATATATAAATAATATATAATAATATTATTATATATATTATATTATATATATATATATAATATATATATATATATATATGCAAAAAAAACCATTTTAATGACACAGGTATAACACAATAAAAAAATGAAAATTAGCATAAATAAATAAAAAACTTATTTGCTTAAATTTTTATATTGTTTTAAAAGTTCTTTTATTTGCAAATGATTGTGGTGTTTTAAGGAACATATTCTTGCAGATGAAAAAAAATAAATCATCGTCACCTTGTTCTAATAATTTTTTCAAACAATTATTACATCTTTATAAATAATATTTCCATTTATTTATTGAGTTTTATTAAAATATATATATATAATTAATATAATATATAT
>JABUQX010084629.1:22500-30000 GCA_015478945.1 Trachelipus rathkii
TTTTTGTTTTTACTAAAAAAAATTTTAAGCTTTTCATGTTTATAACATAAAAACTTACATTTTTACATACCCTAAATCAGTAAATCAGTAAATCATACCATCATCCAACCACCCTTCTGTCCATATATGATCTATTGATCTATTGATCTATTGATCTATTGATTAAGGTCAAATTTTTTACTAAAGTTGTAACGTTTTACATACCCTAAATCAGTAAATCAGTAAATCAAGCCACCATCCAACCACCCTCCTGACCAGTTGTGATCTATTGATCTATTGATCTATTGATCTATTATCTATTGATTTCAAATTTTTTACTAAAGTTGTAACGTTTTACATAATTCTAAACGGTAAATCAGTAAATCAAACCACCATCCAACCACCCTCCTGACCAGTTGTGATCTATTGATCTATTGATCTATTGATCTATTGATCTATTGATCTATTGATTAAGGTCAAATTTTTTACTAAAATTGTAACGTTTTACATACCCTAAATCAGTAAATCAGTAAATCAAACCACCATCCAACAACCCTCGTGACCAGTTGTGATCTATTGATCTATTGATCTATTGATCTATTGAGCTATTGATCTATTGATTCAAGTCATATTTTTCTTTAGTATAATTCTTGGGATAAAAAGCAGGAAAAGAAAACAAGTTTTTTATTTTAAAGCCTTTATAACATAAGTGCAACCCTTTTCTTATTCATTAGTGTTCGGGGGTCAATCTAGAATGGACGTTGGTAAATTTATGTTCCGCACACCTGCTACATGTCTTGTGTCTGGTCCTACAGGGTGTGGGAAAACCTTTCTGTTATTAAACATTTTAAAAGAGGTTGAGATTTTCGAACAGCAACCTGTTAAAATCATATGGTGTTACAGTGTTTATCAAGAAAAGTTTAAAGATTACAAAGATGTAATCGAATTTCACGAAGGGTTATATGACATAAAAGCTCTTCAATGTTTACCAGGGCATAAAATTATAATCCTTGACGATTTGATGCATAAATTGAATGAGGATATAGCAGAAACTTTCACAGTTTACTCTCATCATTTAAATATCACAGTATTTTTTATAACGCAGAATATCTTTCATCAGAATAAGTATATGCGTGATGTGTCTTTAAACACACAGTATTTAATCTTGTTCGGGCAAAGAAGGGATATGAGTCAGGTTAATGTTGTGGCTACCCAAATGTTTCCTACTCAACGTAAAGAGTTCTTAAAAGTATATAAAGAAGTTACATCTATACCTCATGGTTATTTACTTTGTGAGCTTCATCCTAAGAACACGCATAGAGTGTTACTGCGTACAAATATCTTGCCTAATGAGATTGAGACAGTATACATACCTGAATAATGAGTGATTTAGTAGCAGAGTATTTACCTCTTATGAGAAAATTTAAAACCCTGAAACCTTCTGAAAAACGTAAACTGATCTGTGAAGATGAAAAATTTATACAATGTATAGCAGAAGTATGCCTAAATCTTATAAAAGGAAATGTTCCTTTAAACAGACCTCAGAAGGTAAAGTTACGTCGTCATAGAAACATCATTAAAAAACTTGCTGGTAACGTAAGAAAACTTAAAAATAAAAAGAAGCTAATACAGAAAGGAGGAGGTGTATTCCTACCTTTACTCTTTTCCGTTATAGCACCTCTGATAACCAAGTGGCTTGCTCAATGATGAAGAAGGTAGCAGTTTTACCCTATAGCGATTATGAGAAGATGAAATATAACACAGGACCCATGCCTCTACAACAACAACAACACCAACAACAACAACAACAACTGCAACAACAACTACAACAACAACAAGAACAAGAACAACAACAACAACAACAACAACAACAACAACAACAACAACAACATCAATTCGAACAGCCTCAATCAGACATTCAGCAGCATCAGATCGGATATAATCCTTATCACCCATTGATTCAACAGCAGCCCTTGAGTTTATATGATCCTCAAGTTGAACAGATAAATAATTACGAGAAGGAACTGCATCAAATATTAAACTCTGATGTTAACATTCATGAAAAAAGAATCCTATATCAAAATGCTATACAAAAATTAGTAGATTTAAAAGTTTTATTAAATTCACCTAAAGAAGATTCAGCTCTAGTAGCAGATACTAAGCCTATGGTGAAAAGAGAAGACAATTTTAAACATGTACTCAAGGAAAGCTTGCCAATGAGGAGTAAGAAAACGGGTATAGCTCTATATAATATTTTAAAAGATCAGATTACATGGAATGAACTCGGTCAAATCATTATTGATGGAGAAACAATACTTGGCTCGAATATTGTTGACTTGATATCCGATCTCTCGCGTGATTGGAAGAAGACTCCTGTAACAGGATGGAACAGGATCAAACAAGAACTTCAGACTATTAATTTTCCGAGAAGTTTAATCATGAATAAACAAAGATTAGCGGATTTGGATAATATTCCATTGTCTCCTAGACCTGATGCAAGTCCCTCTGGTACTTCTTTTGCATCGGGTAGATTAAAGTTGTTAAGTAGAAGTACATTACGTTCAAGTGTAGGAAGAATAGGAAAAAAACCACACATCGCATCAAAATGGATTAGTTCATAATTTTTATATGACTGTATTATTTGTAATTTAAAATTATACATTCTTTCGTTTCCGAAGGCGTTTAATATTTCTTCTTCATTCATCATTAATAATTCAAGATTATATTTCGTACTCTGTCAATCTCGATGATTTGAGGATGTTCCAAATACACCAGAACTGAGATTGAGGATGTCAAACTTTGTCCAAATTTGAGATTCAATCCTAATGTCCCTTTTCTTAGAATATTGAGATGATAAGCATTACACGCTGAAAGATCAGCAGTGAGATCGTATGCATATAAATTACTGTTTTCAGCATAATTCTTGAGATCGACGCCTGTACCGTTATCACTGCAAGATACAGTATTGGCAAATAAATCGTAAAAAGGACGTGAGCATTGAGAATGTGAGTCTTCATATATCATCTCATAATCACGACCGTATGGTTGACCATTCACATGTAAACTGATACCTCTAAGTCCGAAATGGGTAAATTTAAAGGCTGACTACAATCCCTGTTATTACTTTCAGAGGTAAGCTACCATTAACGATGTTAGGTATATTAATACTCGATAATCCTTGGGTAAAGTTAAAAATTTTAGTCTCAATTCTCTTGATTGGATATTTTGCTGTATCGGTCAAAAGAGATTTCTCTATTTCCATATGTTTAAGGGGAGATAATTTCACTTTACGTATATAAAGATAAGCATCCAGTAATTTAAAGATAGGCTTTGGTGCCGTAGTTGTTGCTAAAAGAGCACTTTTAACATTAAGAGCAAATTCAGGTGTGGATCTAGTTAACCTGATACGAGTGTCCACTGATGGTAGAATAAGTCTTTCCTGAGAGAATATATCACCGTTTACACGTCCATAATATTCATACGTGTTATTTTTAGACTTAATAGCGTTGGCTCTATGTGTCTCTGCATCTTTTAAATTGTAATATCCACATGATTGCAGATGAGACTCCTTTGCATCTTGAGAATAATTTAGTAAAGTTTCAATATAACTTCGATAAGGGTAACTTGCTGCTGATGCTCCTAGAGATGTTTCATTTAAAAACACTTCAAGTTGATTAAAACACGTATAAAGGAAATTTGTCTCGGTGGAACTATGTGATCGCTTCCTGTGAGATCTGAACCATCTTCGTTTACCAACTTAGTCTTCAGATATAAAAATACACTGAAGGGTCAAGATATTAATTGGGATGTACTGGTGGGATATTGAACCCGATAGGTACATCTGTATTCAGATTGTGTTTAATGAGACATACTAATAAAGCTGGATTCACTCACACTGATCTGTGTAGGGTTCACAGAGAAGAGATCCAATTCACTCTTACAACAGTCTGGGCTGGAGGGATGAAGGAAATGCATCTTGCTGGTACAATCACTGGATGTATAATGATGAGAGATCTGTTTAAACATTCCTTATATACAAAATAGTTACAGGTTGCCTGTGTTTATGTGAAATAGTTGCCATTCAGCATCATTATTAAAGGGCAAACACATCAATACACTTTTTCTTTAATGGTCCTTTCCTATTCCTCTTTATAGGTTTTTTACGATGACTTACTCCTTGACCAGTCATCTTACGTCGTATTTTTCGTTTAACATCATCTAACATTTCATCAGAAGCATCGGCTAGTCGTCGTTTTACAGCTGTTCGAGGGTCGATACCGCCCATGATATCCTGGAAAGTATCTATACCTGTCCTAGCTGCTTTTTTAGCGAGGTATTTGCCTCCTGATTTAAACAAAGGGATGGCTCGTCTGAACAACGAAGCAAAAAATCCACCTAAACCATACCCCCTCTGCATTCTTGAACCCCTGAAGACTCGTTCTCTTTCCATTATTATTATTTATCGGAGCTTCCTTCTTATATGTACTTTACACACTGCTGTCCCTCTTATATAAATACGAATCGAACTCAGTTGGGTCTTACTCAAGGGTAAGTAGTGAACATTAGGAAAACTTATAACTCTTTTACCTTTAGGAAAATGAACTACTCTTAACAAAGAGGCTTTAGTATTCCCTACATACTGATGGTCTATAATATCTGTATAAACATAGGCCATACCAGGATCTTGAAATATCTTAGAAGGCATGCATACAAAATGTAATGAACTCTCGGTGTCATTTTTTGACACATACTCTTCCATCGTTGGTATATAACGCATTAGATCCTTTAGAGTTGGTTTGATATTATTTCTCGATGTTTTGTTTACATATGAGTAATGACAATTACGAAACCACCCTGAAGGACTGAACATAAATAAACTTTTATCGTTCAGGTTTACTTGAGCTTGAGATTTTAAGGTGATTAACACGTTATCTTCGTTATCGGATTTATTAACAAGAAACACTAAATCTTTACATAACTGACCTGCTTCAAATTTTTTGTTTAAATCTAGGAATACATCGGTAACCGATTTATAGAAACCACTGTTTATATAATATCTTTCAAAGAAATATTCTTTGTCACCTCGTTTGAGGACTGCCATATTAGCTTTAATTTTTAATACATTTTTAACATTATCAACATTTCTAAATATCGAAAACGCCAAATATGATTCAGGTCTATTCTCTATATCGGCATCCAGTATCATTTCACTTAATCCAGCTTCATACATTTCTCGATCAAAAGTTATAGGGTTCAATAATTGAGTTGTATAGTCTGATATTTTATTTTCCGGATGTAGATCCATAGAAGCCGATGAGGGCAGCGTTAAATAGAAATGATCTTCACTCTCCATGTTCCCAACGTAAACTGATCAATGTTTCTTAATTTCACTAGCATTTATATAACTGTTAAACTTCATTGGGTAACCTACCCATTTGACAAGATACTGTTTATTTTTACCTTTTCCTTTAGATCCTAATATTTTTTCTATTTTATACTCATGACTCTTAGGATCAAATTGTATTTTCTGTATTTCTTGTTTATAGAATCCTCCTTTTATTTGTTCCCCGTCTAAATCCTCTAGATAGTATAATTTTAACTTGTCTCTAGGGAATTCTCTGATAGTATCTACTTTAAAAACTTCTCTCGACCATCCTGCTTCATACCCTTTTCTGAAATTTTCGTCAGTCCTGGATACTCTTACATAGTCTCCTACTTTAATGCCTGTGTTATCTTTTATTTTTCCCTTTGGGTTGATGGGTACAAATGGTTTTGTCTTTACCATCTCTAGAGGGGTATTCTTAAGTGTTCTATGATGAGACCGATTATAAGAGTACGCCAAGTCCTGTAGTATATCTATATATTTAAATGTATTCATCTTCGTGAAATACCTATGCATTCTTTCTTTTATAGTTCTTTGTACTCTTTCAACTATTGCGGCTTTATTAACTGAAAATGTGTTGTAATACCCTATGTCATACTCTGTAACTAGTTCTTGAAACTCTTTACCTAAAAATTCTGAACCTTTATCTGTCCATATCATTTGAGGATATCTGCCTTCTTCATTTATAATTTCTCTGACTGCTGCAGCAACAGTCTTTGATTTTTTATCTTTTAAAACCCTTAACCATAAGTATCTGGAATATACATCTATCACAAAAAGAATATAGTGATACCCCTCATTGTAAGATTTATATTTTATCATATCGGTCAAGTCTAGTTGCCATACGCTATCTAGATGTGTTGCTATGGTTTTCCGTGTCGGAAATTTTTTTCGTATAGGTTTATGAAGGGTAAACGCATCCTCACCCTCTAAATATTTTTTCAATTCTTTTTTATCAATTTGTGGGAACTTTGAGGCAAACCTTGAAAAACCCCCGTAACTGTATGGCTGTTTCACATCGAAGTAATATTTATCGACCGCTTCCTTAGCCTCCATGATTCACAATGACATTAACAATAAAAATTATATTCATTTATACTGAAAGATGATATAAAAAAAAAACCAAATGTATATATAAAATATTTTATTTTTAATTACAAAATAATATTAACTATTTTAAATTACAAGTCTAAAAACATAGCAAATGTATACAAATATATAACATAGGTTATATGTATAATTTTAAATTACAAATAATACAGTCATATAAAAATTATGAACTAATCCATTTTGATGCGATGTGTGGTTTTTTTCCTATTCTTCCTACACTTGAACGTAATGTACTTCTACTTAACAACTTTAATCTACCCGATGCAAAAGAAGTACCAGAGGGACTTGCATCAGGTCTAGGAGACAATGGAATATTATCCAAATCCGCTAATCTTTGTTTATTCATGATTAAACTTCTCGGAAAATTAATAGTCTGAAGTTCTTGTTTGATCCTGTTCCATCCTGCTACAGGAGTCTTCTTCCAATCACGCGAGAGATCGGATATCAAGTCAACAATATTCGAGCCAAGTATTGTTTCTCCATCAATAATGATTTGACCGAGTTCATTCCATGTAATCTGATCTTTTAAAATATTATATAGAGCTATACCCGTTTTCTTACTCCTCATTGGTAAGCTTTCCTTGAGTACATGTTTAAAATTGTCTTCTCTTTTCACCATAGGCTTAGTATCTGCTACTAGAGCTGAATCTTCTTTAGGTGAATTTAATAAAACTTTTAAATCTACTAATTTTTGTATAGCATTTTGATATAGGATTCTTTTTTCATGAATGTTAACATCAGAGTTTAATATTTGATGCAGTTCCTTCTCGTAATTATTTATCTGTTCAACTTGAGGATCATATAAACTCAAGGGCTGCTGTTGAATCAATGGGTGATAAGGATTATATCCGATCTGATGCTGCTGAATGTCTGATTGAGGCTGTTCGAATTGATGTTGTTGTTGTTGTTGTTGTTGTTGTTGTTGTTGTTGTTGTTGTTGTTGTTGTTGTTCTTGTTGTTGTTGTAGTTGTTGTTGCAGTTGTTGTTGTTGTTGTTGGTGTTGTTGTTGTTGTAGAGGCATGGGTCCT
>JABUQX010084630.1:0-41255 GCA_015478945.1 Trachelipus rathkii
GTTGTGGTTCTCCGTCTGAAAATATAACACTTCCCTCTCTATACTATATTAACTTCTACTTACTTATAATATAACTTGAAAAATAACCTCCGTCCTCCTAATACATCTTATACTGCGTTGTTTGCTTTCACAAAATCAATAAAATTTTTCTTTTTTTACACGAAAAATCTTTTTCTTGTATGATGGTTAAAATCATCATATGGTTTTTCGGTTTTCTAGTTTGATCTAGTTTGATGTGTAATTATCATTCTTGGTGGCTTCAACTTTCACCAAAATTTCCCCGTAATCTTATGAACATTCTTTCTTCTCTTTTGATCATTTTGTGGAAAAATAAAATTCATTTCTACATAAAAAAAAATTTCTTATGGGAAAATTTTTTTTTTATATCTTTTTTGTTTTTTTTTTTGTAAAATAAATTCACCCACAAAGATAAACAATCCCATCTTGTCCTGGTGCTTTGAATGATGTGTAAAGACTGGCAAATTTAAAACCTTTTTTTTTTTTCCCCAAAATTAATTAATACAGTTTATCTTTATTAAACAAATTCTAAAAATTCTTGGATTTCTACAAAGCACTATACCAACGGCCGGGGCGTGTTCCTAGTATACTATTAGGGTTCTCTACTCCACTTGGCCTCTTTCACATTACTCGTTATTCCTTCTCTCCTTCCTCTTTTATACATTCTCCTTAATATTCTTTTTGTTTCTTATTCTTTTTTTATATCCGGTTTCTTTGGTACATTTTTTACCACTCCTGGTTCCGTTCCGTTGTTTCTACTCCATTCCATTAAAATACAGGTCTAGCCCCCCCCTCTCTATTTAAAATAATTTACATGAATAAAAATATTCTCTCTTTTCTTTTTCTTTATATTCTTCTTTTTCTATTCAAATATTAAAAGATAAAATCCTATTACTAAAAATGAAAATGTACAGTAATCATAAATAATGAATAAATATAAACTCCTTTTAAACAAAATACTACACAAAAAAACAATAAAGTTAAATTACGAATAAAAAATTTAAAAAAAAGTTATAACACAAAAAAAATTACTTTTAATCTCGTTCTTATCATTTTTGTTCAAGGAATAAAAACAAAAAAAGGATTCTAATGTACAATATTTGATTGATAAGCTCCCCCTTCCACTATTTTTGCTCATTCATCTCATCACTTAGTCTTTTATATATCGGTGGGATAAATTTGGGATTTTTGACGGGTAAAATTAGTCATAATCCTCCCTCCCCACGCTATATTTGTTTTTTATCTTTCTTCTTTTTGAAAGGTGCCTATCAATGTTGATTACACATCAATATACTTTTCAAATCCAAAATAAACATTTCTTTTTTATAAAGAAAAAAAGGAATATAAAAAATATATGGGAATAATTTTGTTATTAAATTAAATTTTTTCTTGGCTCGTTCCCTCTATCTTTAAATAACAGGATAAAAGGTGACGTTCTCTTTTTTCTTTCTTGGTGATCCCCAAATACAAAATTTTCTCTTATTCTACTTATCTCATCTCCGGTATTCTTATTGCTAACTTATACAAGAACATAACTGGTATGGAAAATTGCTAATGCCTACAGTATATCCCCCCGGATTAATTAAACGAAATCAGTTCTAAATACAAGAAAAATATCCATAAAAAGGCCCCAAATTAAAAAATATTTACTGATGCCAAGGAGGCACACTCCCGATTTTACGAGGCACGGAGTGGCTTAACTACTTACTTCTAGTGATTCACCGTCTGTCGTCCCAAAAACCTAGATTGCCTTTCTTACCTTATATCCAACATAATATTCTTTTCGTCCATATACTCTTGGTTTCATATTATTAGTTACTTTTAAGCTTAACTCTAAAATACACAATGTTTATATATCTATCCCACCTCTTAGCTTGATACCTGAGATTCTCGAGCTCCTTTATCTATATTTAGTACGGTTATTGTTTCTAATTATTAATATCAACATATTATTATTATAATTAGTTTTCATAATAGAGTCATTATCTCTCCACTCGCTCCATCGAGACAATTCGTGAGTACGCGGACATACGATCAAATAATGCGAAAATATGTACCAGGGAAGTTACTCTATAGAGTGCAATATCGGTCGGCAGCGCACACAGGAGGCGCGGCGGCGGGGTGGCTGCTCACTACTTTTGCTCTTCGCTACCAATCACATCCCCGGGGCCAACAATCAGAGAGAAAAAACATAATAAATAGATATACCGACTCTCCGTCCTTTTCCTTTCATAGACTAAGGATGTCGTACGCTCTCTTTCTCTCTCTCTCTTCTAGCACATATATTTTGGAACCCAAAAATCACGGCCCTCCCCGGGGCTTATTCCGTGGCGTGCATTCTTCTTTTACTGTTTTTTCAAACCTCTTCTTTGTATTTTCCGCTAAGATGGTGTCTTAGCGAATCTGAAAGATTGCGAATCTATAAGCGTGTTCTTTATTTGGGGCCCTCTCATATCTTCTATCTCTACTCTCCTTTATTCTATATTTTCTCTGCTAATAATTATTCCTAATATCAATAAGGGTAAATATATAAATAAAACTCCCCTATTTCAAAGCCCGCTCGATATGGGGTTTTTCTTCCTATCCCTTCGCCCCTCATCCCTCACACGCGGGCGCCAACAATTAATTTAAAAAGCGGTAGTGTCCCTTTTCTTTCCTCCAATATATTTACCACCATAAAAGTTGGAAGCGCAGTATTAGGTTGCATGTGTCCCCCCCTTCCTCCTCCCTCCACTCGTGGGGACGCCCAACACATGTGTGAATGAGTGTGTGGAATGGCGTCCCAGAGCGCCGGCTGCGTGCGCTCTGTTCTGGGTTTTGGTGTCCCCATCTTATTTTTGGGCTTAGCCCCTGTTTAGTGGGTAAACACACAATTTTTTCTATTTTTGATACATTAAAATATTAGTTTTTAAAAAACAAATTTAAAATAATTTATATTATGTAATTTTTTTTATGTTTTAGGTTGAAAATCACACTTTATGATCTCTAATAAGAGGCGTGAGTGTTTTTGTTGTTGTTTTTCTTTTTTACTGTTTATTATGAATTTACTATTTTTTACTAAATTTTTAATAATATTTTGTTCTTAAAAAAGCCCACGGGTTTTTTACTTGTATTTTTAACATTGATTTGGTTTTATTTTTGATTATATTTTACAGTTATAAAATTATTTCGATACAAATTTGAAAAATTTCTTTTATTTATTTAGACTTTTGTTGCTATTTTTTAAAAATACTAAAAACGTATTTTCTAATATTATTATTCTTTAATAATATATAAACTTTTTTTCGATTTTATTGCTTTTTTTCAAGCAGAGTATTCAATCTTATTCCGGGTATCTCTTTGCTCCTTTCTAATGCATTTCCTAAAGCTTATATTGTTCCTATGTTTAAAAATGCAATCAATGTATCAATAATAAAAAACTTTTTGGGTGGTTTTTTCAAAAATACCCCTAAACTCCACCTCAATATAACACGGTTTTGAAAAATGTACAAATTGGGGGTAAATGCTTGATTCAAATCCAAAGAATAATGTCATTCAAAGTCTTAATGTTTTCAATAAATATAAATAGGAAAAAAAAAAAATTTTAAGATCTTTAACTTCTTTAATATATTATTTTAACATTAAACCGTTATACATTAAAGATCTGGTGGACCCCCCACCTAAAATTTTTTTTTTAACCTACCTTTTTTTTCATACTCTACGTTTTTTTCGTGTATTTCGGATATGACAATTGTAATTTTTTTAGTATGATATAGGGAGGCCCTCCTTATTTAAAACATCTATAAGAAAAAAAAAATTTTTTATATAAGGGCCCTCAATAAGGGTATATATTGAATATACATTAAAAATCCCTAAAAATGAACTTGGACTTTGTTTTGAGATATCATTGATCATATTTTTAACATCAGGTCGGGGACAGACATCTCTAGATGGGACTCCCCTATCCAGACCTATCATTATTGGGTTCGATACATATAATCGGTATATTTTTTTGCTTTATCTTCTACACTTTAGAGTCCCCCCCGCCATACACCCCATCCCTCCTTCCAAAAACTAGTATTATTTTGAGTTTTATAGAATTTTTGTATATCCCAAAATTTTCCCAAATTGAGGTAGGGAAATTTTAATAAATAAGATTAAATCTTAAATTGATATTATTTTAGAAGAAATTGAGTATGATTTATTGAAGTATGGAGATTAAAATACATAATACTCTAAATTATTATTAAATCAATATAAATATAAATATATTTTTCAAATTATATAAAAATACATATCTATACATTATATTTCACTATTTATAATAATATACTCTCCTTTTAATTAAAAAAAAATTTTATAAAAAATATATTTTATTATATGTAAAATTTTAATTAAAAAATTAAAATAATAATAAAAAATTATTTGTCAGGTCTTACCTCCCTTAGCGGTTCAAACTTTATCTAATTCTTTTAAATAAAGATCTAAAATCCAGCTGATAAATATTTGCGATACCAAAAAAAAAAATTTTCTATTTATGGGTTTTTTTTTTTTTTTGTGCTTAGTTTCGTTATATAAAAGTTTGAGCTTTATTAATACCATCCTATCACCCTTTGATTACCTCTACACATCTCACCAGCTGTCCCGGTTTTGTCTTCCGGGGGAATACATCATTGGCTGTGTGTTCCTCCGCTTGTGTGATGTTATTTAATTGACTAAAGAGGTATTGAGTGTGTTCACGTGGTCTAACATCTAATAACTTACTCACCAACCGTTATAATTAAATTCATCGTCGGACCACGCGCTTTTTCTCTCTATATATAGGCCTATATACTCTTGTGATATTCGCTTCTACGTTCCTGTGCCTACTATCTGACTTCCTCCCCACTTACCCTCATTATTTAATTCCATCCTCCATTTTCAAACAAGGTAATATATGGTGGTTTTTCTTTTTTTTGTTTTTTTTATACCGACGCCGGTGTGTTCATTGTAATCTTCTCCTCCTCTAAATAATAACATAAGAATTACATTATGTTTAAAAGGTAAAAAATTACCCAGCACAATACAGAGAAATATGCTGGTAGGGGGGCCTTCTCTGCGCCGCCGTGGTCTGCTCTCGGGGGGTCCCGTTCCCCCTAACTACATCCACCCGAATACGAGGTAGGCAAGAGTGTGCGCTGTGAACAAACGAACCTGAGGCAGGCTCCCGTGTTCCCTCTTTTTCTCCCCTCCACCGCGCTTGCGCGCGGGATAATAACAGAGAGGAGGTAACGCACGAGCTTCTCTTCTGGGGGGGGTGCCATTTTGTCTCTCTAATATCGATTAATAAAAAGCGAAAACGAGAATATCGCCTTGAAGAAAATAGACAAAAGAGCCAAACTATATCATGAACATATGGTGGCTCTCCTGTGCTATCTAACACACATTGAGGTTGAGAGGTGACACTAAACTTTTGAGTTACTCCCACCACCCTTGACAACACGTCAATCCCCTAGCTGCTTAAGTCTACTTTTCTTTTCTGAGATAGAGCGCTATACCCCTCTGCATGTGTTTCGTTGCGCGGCAGATCAGACGCCCTTTGCATACCATACTCCACTATATATATAACAGGTTTCTTTTTTTTTCTTCTCTCCCGAATCCTTTTTTTTTTTTCCCCCTATCTTTTTTTTTTCTTTCCCTCTATGATTTTGTTGTTGTTACGGTATATAATATCGAGAGAGACAGATAACACTTATATAGCCTCGCGCGGGGGTCTCCCCCCGAGCAATGTATTTGGCGGGTTGGTGGTGTCGGCTCTTGGGGTTGCAGATATATAAATATATATAAATTTTTTTTTTTTTTTTTTTTTTTTTTTTGTTTAGCCTCTTTTTTTTTCCTAAGATGAGACGTTAACAATTTCCGCAAATTGTATAAACTTTTTTTTTGGCTTTTAATTTGGGAAGAAACTCCTCCTATGTCACGAATACTCCTCGTAAGAAATTAGGCAGCGTTTTTCCCTCTCATGTTTTCTTTTCTCTTTTCCACACTGATGCGATACATTAGTAAAGTTAAAATATTGCTCACGACAAATCGAATCGGTGTGTAGAGATGTTATTTGAATTGTTTCCTTCCCTGGCTTTCCTTTCTAATCTCTCACTCAAACTCCACATCACTTAAGGTGTCGTGTAGGAGTCCAAAAGAAAACGGTGGGTACAAAGAGTACGTTGCTGCATACAAATTTTTATTAATTTTTATATTGGTTATCCTTTCTGCGGGGTGATATACGTGAATCAAAAAAATAAAATATAGATTATATATTCACTTACTTTGAAAAATTCCTTAACATATGTCGAACTGCTGTCAATGTGAATTTTTTCCTAATACGTAATATACATAAACAATTATAAGAGTGGTTGTACTTTCTTCGGGTGGGGGGACATCAATATATTATGAGAATTGTAGGTGTGCTCGGTAGTGGGGGGGGGGGGTAAAAAACAAAAAATGGGGGAAAATGAGTAATTTTAAAATATAAGAAAAATGTTTCTCTCCAGATACAAAGAAAAAATTTATCTCAAATTAAAGTCAAAAGATTTTTTTAAAACATAAAAGAGATTTTTGTGGGGAAAATAATAACATTTTGTTTTCATCATAATGAAAAATAAATTTGTGAAATAAAGAAAGGGGTCCTTTAGTGGAAATAAGATCAGGGGTCTTTGGGGCCCCATACAAAAAAATCAAATATAAATTCGCAAAAATTTTCTTTTTTTTTTCCCCTTTTTGTGGTGGGGTAACAATAATTTTCATTTCTTTTACCTCTAAGGGTTTTTTTTATTTTAGGGATAACTTTACACCCAAACAGGTTTTCTCCCCCTCTCCCCCTCAGGATAAAAATTGGGGGTGGGGAAGGGCTTTAAAAAGGCCCCTTTTTTTTTTAATAAAAGGATTACCCAAGTTCTATTAAAATCTTGAAAAAAAAAAATCGGGTATTTTTTTTATCTAGCAATTGTTTCTTTTTTTTTTTTTTTTTCATTTTTCCTTCCAAAATACAAAAATATAAATTAATCGTGGTATATGTTTGGGCACTTTTGATGGAAAAATTAAACTATTATTTTGTTATCTTTAGAGATACAATTAAAGATAAATAATATCTTTTTTTTTTTATTTTTTGCCAAAAATCGCAAAGAAAATATCATTTGGGAGTTTTTTACCTATCTTGTCAAAATGAACTCTAAAATAGGAGTGTTTTTTGTTTCGGTTTGTATTTTTGGGGGTTCCCTTTTCCCTTTTTCTTTTCTTTTTTTTCTTTTAACTGCTTATAATATAAAGTAATATAAAAACTCATAAAGTTGGTGGGTGGGGAAAGGAAACTCCCCTCCCCTTTTTGTGGGGGTTTTTTTTTTAAAGTACAATAAAAAAACCTAGGCTGATAACAAGTTTAATCTTTTTTTGGGGTGGGTAGGGTTGGGTTGGGGGTGGTGGTGCGTGGGTCCCAAATATTAATTTAGAAGTTTTAAAATATATTATCTCCGGCACTAATATTTTTTGGTAATCAATTTTATAGCGCAGTGTAGTGTGTGATCTTATTTATCTATTAAACTTTGTTGGTGGTACTGCCAGGGGTGATATATAGTTAAATTTAAAATATAACTGGTTTTGGTGGTTTTTTGGGTTTTTTGTCCTTTTTCTACACCATACGGTTGGTCCGTGTTTCTGAACTATAACTATGGAACTACCACAAATAAAATATATAACAAACAAACTATTAAAATTTAACATAGATAAATATATATTATTACTAAACAATTATACCTCAGATGGCAGATCTTGACGTGAGTTCGTTTTGTGTTCTCGTTTTGAAGTACATTCAAAAGAATCAGAGTTTTATTGCTCTTGATGATTACAACTCAAAATAATTGTGTATCCTCTCTAAAATATAATCTGCCATGAGATGCCTATAAGATAATTTTTTACAGAAAATATGGATGATGCCGCCCCTTTGAAAATTCTATAGTTGTCATCGATTTATTAAAGTGCTAAGTGGACTTCAATAACTGAAGGAATGAAAAGTGCTACATCTTAAGGGGCACTAATTATCTTTTGTTTGTTTCGCTCCTATCTCACCATTATAAGCTTTTGATGGCGTCTATTGGAGTTTTTTTTTTTTAAATGGATAAAAAAAAAAAAAAATGGGAGAAAAGTACTCCATGAGTGTAGGGTGTATGTATATATTAAGATATATTAAAAATACAGCAAACACTTTTTCATCAAAGGAACAAACAATAATTTTGACGATGAACAAAAACAAAATCAACATATTAGGAACGGGGCAATGTCTAAATATTCTTCACGCCAAAACAGATAGACTTTTTTTTTTTCCCCAACACTCATAATTCTGTTTATAGTTACTTAAGAGCCCGTTACTTCAGCTCCAAGACTAGAGTGAAAACAAATATATAAATATTAACTTAGATACAAAGGGTTTGGAGTGTGGGGGTTGTTCTCGGTTTTGGCCCCGCCTCCGACCTCTTTTTTTTTTTCCTTTTTTTTACTCATAAACTTAACAATTAATTAATGTAAAATAATTCATAATGATTTCGTTCTCTCTCTCGTTTTTACTTTAGATGAAAACTGGAAACCTTCTCTACCAATTACATATAATTCACATCTTCTGTTGGAATACATAACAATAAGAAAATAAGGAAAGAGATGAATGATTGCACAATAATCCCGGTGGGGGCGGGCAGCGGGGTGTGTGGTGGTCTCAAGCCAATATATTTCTTCTCCTTTTATAAAAATACTTCAACACGGAATTATCTAATCCTCATATACAGATTCCCGTATATCTATTTTCTATATGGGCTAACATTCATTTATTTTTTTCTTTCATTTTTTAGATATACCCCTCCCGCCTCCCTCTCATTTTTCCCCTATCGGTCCGCGGGCTCGATGATATTTAAAAATAAACTAGTTTCCCCTCGAAGGAAATCAATTTTTAGGAAATCTCCTGCCAGGTGAGACATCCATATTTTATGGGTGGGTAAAAAATAGTGCATAAAAATATAAAGAGAATACCTAAAATCGCTTGTAGACGATGCCAACCAACAATCGTTGTTTTTAGAAGAGATAAAAAATGGTTAAAATAATTACAAAAAATACCATTATGTTCCCCTCCAATAATACATTGGGTTAGGGGTGCAATAAAATGTTTTTCAAATATTTTTTTTTTCCCCCGGGGGCCAAAAATACATAAAATTTTACCCATATATAATGGGTATTTCCACCACACCTTGTTTATATTCCTTAAATTTATGCGGGTGTGGACAAAACCCATAGTTTTTTTAAAATAGATCCCTGCATTTCATACCCCCCATAATAAAATTCTGGGTTAAATATAATTCACTTAGGAGTTATTACTTTTTTTTTCTTTTTTATCATGGAGGGAGGGCCACACTCCGCAGAAAAAAATATTCTGAGTTATTCTTTTAATTTCCATAAAAGAAAAACTCACTAAAGTAAAAAAAAAATATAAAAAAAAAATACTGCCCATTTGCCCTAAAAATATCACCTGTACTTTACCTTTAGCCCCCTTTACTTAGATGAAAATTACTTTTCAAACTACTATAACGAAAAAAGTAACATGGGTGTTTAGGGAAAAATACTGAACTCAGTTTATTTATTATAAAGAAGTTTTTTTTTTAATAAAAAAATGGAAAAACAAAACGCTTAAAAATTCCATCTCTTCTTGATACTTGTAAGGTAAGGTTACCTTGGTGTCACCGGAATAAATTTATGGAGCGATCATCTAAGTTACTGGTAAAATACCCTTTTTTAAATATGTAAGAGAATAAAACAGAATCTCGTATTGATACACATCCCTCAGGTGTTCGTGTTTTTTTATTTTGGGTGGGGGGCCCCACAAACACCAAATATTCTGTCACCTATTCCGTTGGGGTCTATTAAAGAACATATAAGCTTTGATATAAACGAAACTTAAAGGATAAATATTAGAATTTCTTTTATTTTTTTATGCTCACTTCCTCGTTGGTCCCCCCTAACTAAACATTAGTGGGGCCGATGTGCCTGGGTGATTTTAGCTTTTGTCCCCTCCATTCCCTAACCCACGATTCTCTGGGAGCCTCTGCGCAGGGACAATTAGCGCTCCCCTTTTAATATACGTCACCATATCCCTTAAAAACTGGTGGGGAAATTAAAGAAAAAGAAAGTTTCTTTCTTTCATGATCGTGCACCCATTACAAGTATCTGTTCTCCTTCTCCTGCTCTTTTCTATCAGGGGTTTGGTGCCGATGTGGGAAATAAATCAACACTACTTATTTTTAATCCCAAATATATATATATATATCATACTGTTTCTTATTTCTTTCTTCCTTTTTTTTCCTATTATAAATATTGAACATACAACTAAAAAAAGAAATATATTCCAGCTACACGTAGTCCTCTTTTCCACAAATGTAGTAGAAGTTATCCGGATTATTTACACATTGTCGACAGATATCTTATATTTGTCATTATCAGGAGACCCATTTAGCTTTTGTGCAAATAAAAAAAAACCCCATTTAAGGGGGCGTTGGTTTTATTGAAATATATAGTGTTAAGAATATAAAAACTGATATTAGCTTGCAAACAATAAGAGAAGAATTAAGAGAAAAAGAAAAAATTTAAATTTTGGAAAATTATTTCCGTTAAGCAAATTGGTTTTTTTTTATAAAAAAAAAAAATTTTTCCCAAAAGGAGGTAAAACAACTTTTTTAATACAGGCGAAACCATTTCTGATAAAGAATTATAGTTGATAAAGAAAAAATTATTAAAAAAAGGAAAAAATAAAAATTAGAAAAAAAATGAAAATAAAACTTTTAAACCAAATTTTTCCTAATACAGCACAAAAGAGGAGCAAAAAAAGCGGAAAGAAGGGGGACCCCCAAAGACAAAAATATTTTTTAAATTTTTTCAAAACAGTTTGTCAAAGTAAAAATAAAGTTAAAAAAATAAAAAAAAAAGATTCCATCTAAAAAATGAAAAAAGTTTTTTTTTTTTTTTTTAGCCCTTTTTTATTTGAAAGCTATATTGTTTCTTAAGCTCAATGGAATAAATGGAGACCAATTATGGGCTCTCCCCAATTCTGACATAGATTTTGAAAAGCAACTAGTGATCAACATTTTGTTAAAAGTTGAAAGTGTTTTATTCAAAACAAAATAAAAAGGGAACAAACAATTGGTTCCCCCCCAAATAAAAGCCATTTTCTCTTTTTTCTAAAATCCCTTCCATTTTTTTGTTTATTTAAAAGAGAAAAAAATATTTTTTTTTTTGGGCTTTCACAAAGTGTTGGGGTTTACCCTGAAGTTAAAAGTTAAAAGTAAAAGGATTAAAGTAAAAGTATTTTTTGGGAAAGGAAACCTTAAATATTGAAGGTTTTTCTTTGTTTTTTTTACAAATTTGCATAACATGGTTTTTAACAACTAACACAATTAATCTTTTTTTAACAAAGAAATTTATTTTTATATTGGAAAAAAAAAATTTTTGGAAATATTTTGTAAAAAAGGAAATAATAAAAAAAATAACGGCTTATTTTAGAACCCAAAAATATTTTGAAAACCCACCAATTAAAAAGCCCTGCAAAAAAGGCCCCCTTTGGGGAAAATGGGTAAATAAATTTAAATTTACTATAGGGTTTATAAAACAGAATTCCCCTGAAAAAAGATAAAGGGTAAAAATGTTATACAACCAAGCCCAAAAATTGCCCACAAAAAGGCAAATACTTGAGGGGTAATTTGTGAAAAAAAAATTTTTTTTTATAAAGGGGAGAGGTACTCCCTTAACAAATAACAATTTTTTTTTTTTTTGGGGTTTGGGATTTTAATCAGGCAGTAAAAAAATTTTTCACGCCAATCCTGGAGGATCTCAGATATTGGGCACAAAAAATAATGTTACTTTTATTTTTAAATTTTGTTGGGGGGGCCCCTATTTTTTATAAAAAAAATACAAGAAAAAATGATTTAGTTCAAAGGATAAAGAAAAAAAAAAAATTTTTTTTGGGAAAAAATTCAGATTCGGCGTAACCTATTTATACCTTTTTTCAAAAAACAAATCTCCTTTATTTTGGTTTTTTTTTATTTATTGGGTAAAAACCCAAGGTTTTCTTTGGGAAAAAGTTTATAGTATTAAGTAAATAATCTGATCTTATTTTATAAGATAGAAAATTTTAAATTACATTTTACGAAAAAAAGAATTGAAAACAAAGCATAATTATTGGTAAAAAAAAATGAAATAACCCCTCCATCTGGTACTATCGTAGGGTTTAAGTCTAGTTGTTATTTTCCACCGGTTTTTTATCCCGTTTTCTTTTTTTTGGAAGAGTCACGTGATCTTTGTAATCACGGTATATGCTCCTAAATCCATAAAATAAATAGGGTCAAAAGCAGTTTCGTATGTTTTATCTTTATTAAAAAGTTTACGTAATGTTGTTTACCTATGCATAACAATATATTTCACAGTCTATGGGAGAAAACCTTGTTACTGGTTTAACCTAAGGCCAGAATACAATCCCCTTACCTCTAAGTTTTTTTTTTATTTTTTGGGAAATATACAGTCTTACTTAATAATAAAATTTTTTAATAATACAGACTTTTTATTTATAAAGTAAGCCCTGACTCACCCCTTTTTTTGTGAAATATTTTAAAGGTTTCCCTACCCACTCTCAAAAAGTGGGGCTGGTCGGGATTAATATGCCATATAAAAAATAGTTTTTTTTTATTATAATAATATTGCAAAATTTGAAAAAGGTGTATATGATATTTGGGAATATAGTTATGTGAGTGGTAAATTCAAATATGGGTGGTTATTTTGAGAAATTTTAAGATATAATCGCTTTTGGGTTTGCCGAATAATTTTTTAAGAAAAAAAACCAAGTTTTACGGGTGAGGGGGTTAAAAAACAATAACAAAACTCTTAAATTGGGGGAAATTTTAAAATAATCAATTTCCTAATTTTTACTTACTGGTCGATTATATAATAAGTCATTTGAGTCGTGTACAAAATAGTGAAAGGTTTGGGGGGGGGGGTAGAATTGGTTCTTTCCCCTCCCATCCAATGTGGGGTAGTTTACTTTTTTTTCAAAAAACAGTTCTAATGTTTTGTTCCTCCATACAAAACTTTTTATTTTGGGTTTTTTTTTTATTCCCTTTTCTATTATAATCACTATTATAATTAAATTTAAAATTTGAAAAATCTTTTTTTTTAAGGAACACCTCACGACGGGGAGACAGTAGGGAACGAGCGCCTGTTACAGTTGAGACAAAGCAGCGTGTGTTGTTGCGCACTGAGAGGTAGTCAAGTTGGCTTGGTCGTTCGCTAGTCATTTGTCATCATAAAGATAAAAAAAATTGAAAAAAAAACTAAATAAAAAAGTTTTTGGGCCCCCCCCCCATACACTCCCCTCCTCTCTACGGTCCCTAACAAGCTTATTTTTATAAACGGGGGGTACAAAAATATTGTTTTGGGTGCGGGTAAAGGGGGCGGGCCACAAAACAAATTAATAAGATTCCCAAAAAATGGGATCTTGAAAAAGAAAAATGATAAAACCTTTTCCCCTTTTCTGTGGGTGGGTAAGACATTTAAAAAATGACAAAATCCCAAAATGGTAAAAATATAATTTTTTTTTTTAAATAGTCATATAATAAATAAAAAAGTTGAGGGTACAAAGACAAAGGATTTTTCCCCTTTTCTCTCGCAAATACGATGGTGGTCTTTTTTTTTTTAAATAATTAAATAGTTTTGTTTTTTAAACTCTACCGATTAATAATCCGTAATGGGGGGTCGGTAAATTTGGGGTGGCCCGCCTTTAAACAGTTCCCCTTTTGGGTTTTGGGAATGTAATCCCCCTCAATAGATATACAAGATATAAGTAAAATCATCATTGTTTTTGATAAGTGGGGTTAGTTTTGAGTCGGGAAAATTTATATTCAAGCCATAAAAGTTTAATAAATTATTGGCGGAAAAAAGGGTTCTCATGCTCCTTAAATCAAGTGGTTTGGAAGCTAGAAAAAAAAAAAAACAGCCCCTTGAGGTAGTAATAAGGAAAAAATTTTTTTTTGCCCTTTGTTTTTTTGTCAACCCATAATAAATTAATAAATAAATCAAATCCTCACCCCGCCCCTCTTCTCTAAGTCTATCTTATGATTTTTTTTTCTTTCCACTAAGTATAAGCCCCAAAGGTGGAAGTTTCTAAAACTGGTAAATACTATAAAGCCCTCTTTGTTTTCAAGTGGGAGCAAACTTGTGAACACTACATGTTTTTTTTTTTTAACACATAAGAAAAAATTAAAAAGAATCAGGATACATTATACTTGGGGGTTGGAGGGGTGCCTCATAAATACACACAAATGCTTTTTTTTGGGGTGGGAGCTCACTGCCTCTTATTCTTTATTTTTTTAAAGTCTCAAAAAGAAACACCTTTTTTAAAATTTTTTATGTCTCCTCTAATGGGCAAAGGTCAATTATTTTTTTTTCTCACCATCATTAGCCAAGATACAAAAAGTATACCATAATTTTAAAGGTGAAAAATACATAAAAAGGTCGTATCCACATAATATATTTTTTTTCAGTGTTTTTGTGTTGTTTTTTTCTCTCTGCCTCGTGCTTAAACAACTGATAGGTTTCTCAAATATATGATGATGCAATAGTTCACTAAAAGATAATGAGCTACTATGAAGGTGAGGTGTAATATTACTAACGATATAAAATCGGCCTCTTTTTTTGTGTATATTAGTGTGCGTGTGTGTATGTGTGTGTGTTAAGGAAAATACTTGTGTTGTAATTCTTTTTTGGTCTTGGGTGTATTCTTTCTCTTGTTTTAGCATAGCAACAAGGGGCGGATCTTTTCCTTTTTTTTCTCTCTCCCTAAAAAAGCGTGGTGGAAATAAAAACCCATGATAAAACAACTTATACTATACCCCCTCTCCCTCCTCTACCCCTCAAAACAATATATCGATATTTTCAATTTTTTTAAATATTTTTTTGGAGGTAAATAAAATACCAAAACAAAATTTAATAACTCGCGATTAGAGGGAATAACCTACAAATACTCAATAATCACATTTTCTTTATCTTTTCTTTCTTTATTCTTTTCCTTTCTTTTCATTAGTAATCAACTGCACATACTAATATCCTCTGTCTCCGTTCGTGCGAATACCCCACAAGGTGATAGAACCTACATACGTAAGTGTGGTGGAACTCCCATATTCTATCAATACACATAGTGATAAAAATATTTTATAGTATATAATAAGAAATACATAAAGCCTAAATGTGCATGCCCTACTCTCTTATTGGGCGGCGCCAATTTCTTATACAAATATATTAGACCAGAGAAGCTCACCGTAGAATATTTAGCCGCCCGCTCTCCTATCGTTCTGATTTTTTTTTCAGGTGAGAACCAGAATTTGGAGGCGTGTGTCTCTTGTCTCATAGTTTTTGCAAATTCTTGGAGGAAAATCAAGTGAGTTAGTGGTTCTTTGGCTCTCCAGTGTAGGACGGTGAAAACGGGTTTTTGGGGTCGCGTTGTGGTTGTTTGCCTAGATTTGGTGTTGAGTATAAGGGCGCGCCCTCTCCCTCGCGACGTTTTTGTGTGATGGACGGGGAGAGAGATATACGCAATATTTCTTAGAACGCAAATGGCGTTCAGAAAGAGCATATAAAAGTATCTTTCTCCGTTTGTGTTTTTTTTTCTGACCACATCTTAAGTCTGTGATATATTATGGGGCTCTTTTTGTGGTTGTACTTTCTTTTCATACACAATTAACATGTTATAACATATGACTTTTCATAAATACCATTGCTTTCTGTAAAACTGACATCTCTCTCGAGAACCTTTTGTGGCGCTCACGCGCGCGTTTCTCTTCTTTTTCTTTTAGTACTTTCTTTATGCTTGCTTATAGTCTTGATAGGCCCATGTAGTTTCTATTTTATAATATCTTTAAGAAGCACGACTTGAGACCAAAACATCTTTGGGGCCTCTTGGAGCATTGTGTTGGCGTGTTGTAAGCTCCAGTCTCTCGAGCCGTCTAAGTAAATCTTCTATAGTATTTCAGTGTAATTTGCCCCACTTTGTGGGTGTTTGCCGCAGAGCAACCAGAATATGTGAGGACCTGCGTTTCCTTGTGGGTGCGTGCTTTAAGGACTCGTATAATTAGAGAGGAGGATCTTGTGTCTTTTAAAGTGGGACTGGATCCGCTTTCATTTAACCAGTTTTCTTTTCCTTCTTCTCCTTGTCCACCCCCTCTTTTATATGATTTCACACTAAGGACTCTCCTCACCCAACATTTTGCGGGGGGGTGTTATCGGTCTGATGATAAAACATTCTATATTGTGTGCTTTATTTTCTCTTGTTGTATCTTTTTTTCTTTTTGGTATAAAAAGTCTACCAACAAATTTCTTGGTAACTCCAAATCAGTCTCCCCTCCCTCCTTTCTCAATTGGGGGCGTTTTGGGGGCCTCGCTCTCTCCTTTTCACCTCTCTTTTCCTTCTGGCTTCCTTGCTTGTTCTCTCTTCGCTCTTGTTTTGTCTTGTCTCGCACCTGTTGCCGCTCATCCTCTTGCTCGGCTGCTGGCGGTGCCGGCCCCACGTTCTCTGAGAGGGTGGCTCGGACTTCCCCGTGGGCTCCCCCGGCTCCCCTTGCTAGGTCTGTACCATCTCGTTTCCCTCCCCTCGACCCGCCGCCGCCCTCCTCCCCTGCCGTGTTATTGATCCCTGCGTCTCTCAATACTTATGGCCCCCTCTGCCTCCTGGCCTCCGGGTCACGGCGGCTCTCCTTTTCGCGTCGTTGATATCCTGCATCTTGCTCTCTTCTCGCGGTCTTCTTCTTGCCGCCACTGTGGTGGACGCGGTGTCTCTTGCTCGCCGAGAGAGATGCCGCCTCCGTTGTGCCGTTCGCCGCGCCCATAACACGGCTTGCTGCTGGGTCCTTTATAGCTTGCGCGCTTGCCTCCGACCCCCCTTCCCCCTCCTTCCGGCTTATCCCCTTGCTCCTTCCCCCTCGTGTACGCTGAGGTTGCCATTTTTTCGAACGGCTTCATGCTTGAGCGCTTCGTGGGTGCCTAGTGTTCCTGCCTTTCCTTCTGGGGTGCTCTTCCTGCTCGCTGGGGGGCCCCGCTTGGTGGTCTCCCGGCCTCTTTGGCGTCGGTGGACGCGGGATTTCTAGACGGCCTATGGTTTAGTTCCTGCGTGCGCCGGATGGGTCTTTCCCTCTTCTCTTTCTTTTCCTGCACCCCTTCCCGCACGCCCTGCCCTGGCGGTCCGGGGGCTGCCCATGTGCCCTTGCTTGCCTCCTGTCACTCCTCGCAGGTTCTCTCTCTACGTCGCTTGTCCTGTCTCCAATGCGTGTTTTTCCTGTCGGCGTGCTCCTCCCGCTCCCGGCCGAGTGGCGCACTGCTCGCCTCGCTCCACCTTCTGCAGGTCGCATCTGCCCCCTCCTTCGCGCCTGAGCGTTTTGCCTCCGTTCGCCGATGTTTTGAGTCTCCGCGGCCTGGGGTAACAGGTATGAGCGACTGACACCACGCCATACCTTGGTCCTGCCATACTTGGCAATGTGCCTGTCGTCGTCCCGGTCCATAGTCCTCTCCCCACCTTTACTTTGATGGAGCCCGCCGCCGCGCACGCTCCCGGCTACGGTTTCCTCCTGACAATCTCGTGCCCTTTCTTGCGCGAACGCACATCACGGGACACAAAACTACAAAAAAGGAAACGCCAACGTTCAAACATGAAGTTTTTGTTCCAAAAAGCATCTAAAAAAAGAAACAAGGATATTCAACGGCCGAGCTCATGAGTTAATAAAAAAAACAATTTTTTTGCTTTAAGATTCTCTAAGCTGAATGAACTTTACTAGCTTACTCTGGGTGAAGGCTTACTTTTTTGGATCTCGAAAAGCATTTTATAGATCTTAAAATTACCTAGATTTTGTCGAATTTTTGGCGATAAAAACCCCTTTTGGCTCAGTTTTTCATGTAATAGATTGGTATGGAGAGGTTGTGTTCCGGTAGCTATGAGTGTTCGACAACGGTTACAATTTCCCCTCGAGCAGTTTTTTCTAAATTCCTCATTTTTATCCTATTGGGATAATGTTCATTGCTACTAAGTTGTGAGATTCTAGAAATGATATAGGAAAGGTTAAAAGCTTTTTTAGCTTCGGACTTAGTGTTATCGAGTCAGATTTATTTCAGATTTAGCTTATTTTACACGAGTGGTTAGAATAAACTTAGGTTTACCTAATGAGGACACAACTAACAGCTATTATTAGTATCCACAAAAAACCTAATATAAATTTCAGATTTTATTGATTCTTTCATAGGTAGTCTAAATTATTTTCTCATCTCTTTCTGATGATATAAATATGATTAAATTTCTACTCCCTTTTTATTTTTCTCCAGCTCGCCATACTCTCAACTTCGAGTACAATTGAATCTAAGACACGAAGAATCTCCTTAATATGGTCCAAATATGACCTTCTGATTATCATTCCTCGGAGAGGGGTATGGGCCGGTGGTGTTGCGGATGTGTAGTGAGTAGTGGCGCAGGACAGGCGTTGGCGTGGGCGGTAATGAGTGTTCTGATGGAGAGCGAAGAAAAGGGGACGTGTTTTGGATGGGATGTGTTAAGTGTTTCGGGGTGTGGGACGTACAAAATGTGAGTGTATGAAATTTTCCAGTTTTTCTTTATAAATTATATAGGCAAGTTGATAGTGTTTCTATGTCTTGTAGATGAGAGGAAGAGGGGGGGGGTGGGGGTGGTTTGATTTACTGAGTGTGTTAAGAGGAAGTATAGTGGTATTTGCTATAAGATAAGAAAGTATTAAATGTTTAACAGTAGATTGGTGGTATGAAGAGTGTGACTTTTCTCAATTCGGTTAAATAGTAAAAAGTAATGTGGTTGGTTTTGTAAACATCGTTCATATCGAGCGCAGCAATGGAGTGAGGTTGTCAAAAAGAAAGATGTTTCGATTTATAAGAGAAGGAAAAAGAAATACTAAAAAGGTAGAATAAGTACTTAGGAAAAAGAGTATGAGTTTGAATGTGTAGTGAGAATGGGATATTTACAGGATAATAGGCGCTTTTGGAGGTAGCGCGAGGTAGGGGTCAGAATGAAGAATATAGCGTGGTAATGGCCTGCATAGAATATTGAATTAGGTGATCGGTTACTGGTGATTGTACGGAGAGGAGAGTGAGAGTGTGAGGGGGAGTTGGAGGTGGACAATTTTGAAAATTACTGATAGAGATATCGTAATGAAGAGGTGATTGTGATGTGTGTGGGGTTTTGAATGGTGTCAAGAATGCGCATTGTCTTTGGGGTGAGGTCATTTAGGAAGAGAAGGTATGGGTAGAGTCTGGGAAAGCTGAAGGAATGGTTAAATCGAGGTTTAGATTGGAATATGATAATTAAAATATATTATCTGGTGATATATGATCTATAGTTATTGGCAGTAAGGTTGGCGATTGGACTGGATTGGAAGTTTATGGTATACAAATGTGCGTTGTTATGGAGGGTTAGGAAGTTTCCAATAGTGGATTGTAGGAGAGGAGTAAGTAGTACCCTTATATTAGGGGTGAGGGATGTAGGGAATTATATGGGGAATTTAGTGAGTTGTTTTAGGAAATAGTGATGACTTGGTATGTTTGGTGCGAGAGAGTGAGTCGAGTGTGGAGCCGGGAAGGAGCTATTGGTGAAGAAGCAGGGTGCATTGTAGAAGGTGGTAGAGTATGTGAGGATGCAGATGTTTACGATTGTGGAATACAAATGATTGACGATATGAGGTGGATAGAATTATAAATTTTGCATTTAAGTGTATTATGTGGATTTGTCCATAACGTGGGGGGGGTCCGTATGTTATAGGGGGATGGTGAGAATTGGGAGACTACTATAGGCAGGTAGTATTAGTTTGATTTATTGGGTGTTGGTTGGTTAGTCTCTTCCTGATGGAATAGAAGCATGTATGGTACGATAGTGAGATCTGGTAGATTAATGGTGTGAGTGATTGGTTTATTATTGAATGGGGTGGGAGTAGTGTGTCAGGACGTGTTTACTGTCTCCCTTGGTTATTTCAATTTGTTGTAGGGAATGGGGTTATGAAAAATTAGAGGTTGGGTGTGGGGAATGGTGTTGGATAGATAGAATCGAACGGTAAAACGTCCGGTTTATCAAATATCGGATGATTTGGTTATGTGTGGGATTCTGGAAGAGAGTTTTGAATGATTGTTTGAGAGATTTGGGGGTGGGTGATGCTAAGAGGGGTTTGAAAGTAAGTAAACATCCGAAGGTTTAGGTCGAAGTCCAGGCGAATTCAGGTAGTAGGGCGTAACTGTCACGGTTACTCTTAAGGAGTTATGCTTTTTAAGATTTTGTATATAAAAAAACAACTGCTTATAAATTAATAATTCAAAATATAGTACGAAAGTTGTGAATGATATGAGGTGGAGTGGTGCAATCTAAAATCCTTTAGTGGATGTAAGGAGACTAAAGTTTGACCCGCGCTTAGGGTCTTACATAAGGGTAGGTTGTTAACTGTGTTCATGTATAGTAGTGAGACTCTTGTCTGAAATAAGAGGTAGATTTAAAGTTCAATGTACTCAGATGGACAAATCTTGGAGGCGTGTTAGGTGTGAGGGAATTGATAAATGAGTTTGGCATCGTGAGAGAGTTGTGTATGGAGAAGAAAGAGGAATGAGTAGAATAAATGAAAGTCGATGAGATGGTTTGTCTGTTGAAAGGATGGGGATGGATAGTCGTGGTTAGCCGGATGCCATAGTGGTTAGTTATTGGCTGGGATACGACCCGACGGGAGACGAAGAAAAAGTGATTAGAGTCAGTAAAAGAAATTCTGGGAGGAAGAGAAAATAGTGAGTTTTATCAGAGAGCGAGAAGAAATGTTACGGTAATCAAGAAGGAATGGCTAGAGGTTTTGTTAGGAAAGTATGGTAGTAAGGCCACCTGGGGGCAAGGGATGAACCCCATATTGACGAGATGCCATAAATGTGAGGGCCCGTCTCGGTCCCGTGAAGCTTTATGGTGAATTTTCGGACTGCGACGAGTTCTCACTAAAAAAGGTAAAAATATACGGGGCGGTAAGGCTTGGCTTTTTTTTGACTTGTCATAATTCTGCTACTACTTTCTGTTTCCGGTGCATGTTTCGCATTCGCACCTTTATGATGATGATGATGATTTGATGATGATGATTATAATACAAAAGAATATACCTTGCATTGGTTAAAATTAATTTATCACAAGTAGTAATCGAAAGGAATAGAAACGGTAGATATAAATCTACTTGGTCGAAAATATTTTTCAGTAACCCATTCCTTAAGAAAGCACTGACGCTAATCATTTGCTGGCAAGATATCAGCTGTATCTAACTTTCTTGACCGAGTATGATATGACTGTACATCATATTAGATAAGAGGAAAATATCTTTGCCGATTTTCTGAGAAGAAATTCAGCTGGAGACCCTTTGAATTTGGCATAAAACGAATTTGCCGCACTACATTTCATTCTTGCGGGAAAATGGTAAATATAGTTCAAGCAGACAAGCTCTTCATCCTCACATGGAGAGCAGAACATGGCAGAGTCATCGCGATGTTCTGAACGTTCAGTTTTGGTTAACACATATGATATTTCTACCACGTAGAATTCTTCAATTAAGAGGATGATTTTTAGCACTTTGCAGAATTTTTAATAAGAATTGCGAGAAACAAAATTGTACGTATATCAGTGTAATATTAACTACAAAGATCTGCAAACAGTACAAGAAACTTATGTACAACTTCAAAAGTATTTAAATAACCAAGGAATAATTGGTCTTAAGCTATCTAAACTACTCTACTATTATAAGAATGGCTTGCTTTCTTAGACGTTGATGAATCTAATCTACAGTGCTTTTAGCTCTAAAATAGTTTTCAATTCAACTAATTTCATCACTATTTTTATATCTCAAAGTTCTCAGGCATTATTGGTGTTAAGTTTACTCTAGCATCCCTTAGAAAAGGAAAACAATTTGTTACGAAGTTGTAATGATGTCAGAGGGTTATAAATTTTCCGACAAAATAAGCCTTTCATATGATTTATAGGCCAGTATAAGCCAATTTCTTGGTTGTCATAAATGACATATTTTAAAAATGCTAGTGCAAAAATTAAAGATTTTTAACAATTGATATGATAAGGTTTCTCAGCTATCATCTTTGCTTTCCTTGAAAACATAGAAACATCTTACCCATTGGTGGAGGTAATTTATGTGAGAATGTTCTAATTCCATAGTTGGAGTGGTGGAAGGTTAGTTTCTGATCGTGGATTTGTTTACGTCGGATTATTCAGAGGTGTTATGTGAGGGAGCTAGGATTCTCAGCCTATATTCGTAGAGTAATGGCTCCATCGAGAATCACATAAGACATTTTTGAAATTCTTGATGTTATGCTGTCGGTGAACTGGGAAGTGTGAGCATTATTGGTTAGATGTTCTTCCCCATTGGTTTTTATTTATGTTAGAGTACTGTCCTTGAACTCAGAAGGATCACGGCTGCATGTTTATGATCGCGGCCAAAATGCACCTCCCTGGACTTAATAGAGCAGGTTGGGAGTCTCTTTCACCATATGTAAAGATGCTTTATCCGAAAAACTAAAAGCAAACTTTAATCATCTGATCTATGTCTGGCCATACCCTAAATAAAAGAAGTTGCAAAAGTCTGCAGATGTGAAATTCGGTGCTCGTAGAGATTTTCTGCAATTAAACTAGGAAATATAGAAAACATCCGCAACATCCTGCAAGATGCGAAATTCGTGCTCGTCAAAGGGACAAAGATTGGAGAACCAAACTAGGATCTTCTGATCTCCCAGATTTTTGGTTTCTTGCCCAATACTCTAAAATATAATATGTCTGCAACGTCTGTCAAGATGTCGATATCGTGTTTGTTGCGTGACGTGGGAGGACAAATAGAGACATTCGTCTTGACACTATCCATAGTGAGAGGCTATTGGCAATAGTTTTGTATTATAATAATAATCTGAGCAACAATGAGAGTCACTACAAAAAATATTCCAATCTTTTATGTTAATATTGATTTTATTGAAGCTAGATGGGCATAAAATTCCATTGTCTGCTAAGCGTAAATCAGTTAGGATGTTTTTTCCTGTGGTGAATATAAGGACATACCATGCACTAGGTTGTGATTGCTTTTAGGTATTATTCATTTTGTTTTTAATTAGTTTTCTCTACTTGAAATTTCGACTAAGATTTGCTCAATGCTTCGTGAGTGTACCTTCAACGATCAAGTGAACTTCACAAACTTTCATGGCATACGGCCAGAGATTGCAGGATAGGAATGTGTAGATGTGTGTCTGGTGTTTTGTGTATAATCGTGAGCTTTGTTAAGGGGGATGGGAGGGGGAGTAGATGGCGATAATCTTTCACACAACCATATATAACTACTTTGAAAAATCTGTTTCATATTTTAAAATATTCAATTACGAATATAGAAAGTGCGAGGCGCACGCATTATTAACTGCTTGTAAATACTATTAACAGGTCAAAAATTAATAAATTAGAGTTTTTTTTTTTTTCGTAGAAAGAGGAATATTTATAACGAATCAAATTTTAAGAAGAATTAATGATAATAAATTTGAAAATAAATTTAAGTAATGATTGTCTGTAAAGCCGGTACTAATGTAAAGTTTGCGCTATATATATATATTATTATATTATATATATTAATATCTATTATATATATATAATAGGGGGTAGGGTAGGGGGGGTAGTATTATTTAGTAATATGTAGTATGTTACAGAAAGATGTGGAATACCTACATTCTGTCTGTAAATATTCTTAGTATATATATTTATATATATATTATTTTTATATATAAATATATATATATGTATATTATATTATATATATTTTTCTGTCTATTATAAAATATAGTGTAATATTATATTATATATAGTATATTTTAGTTAGTATTATGATATATATATATATATATATTTATATATATACATATATATATTATATATATACTATTATAATATATATTATATATTATATATTATATATATATTATATTTATATGGTTTTATATTATTATTTGTATATATATATATATAATATAATATATATATATATAATAGGTTGAGTTATATATTTATATTATATAATAGTATATATATTATATATACAATATATATTATATTTTAGTATATATATCTATTTATATATTATATATATCTATATTATATATATTTATATATATATATTTATCTATATATATTTTATATATTTAATATTATATATTTATATATTATTATATTAAATTATATTAATATATATATTATATATTATATATTATATTATATATATTATATATTTATATATATCTATATATTAGTATTATATATATATTTATACTATAGTAATATGTAGGTGGGATTGTTCGGTTTAGGGATAGAGATTATTTAACTTTCCCGCATGTTAAATAATTTTTCGTAGGAGTCGCCTTGATAATATTATATATATATTTATAATTATTTATATATATATATATATTATTATATTATATATTATATATATATATTTATATATATATATATTATATTATTATATATATATATTTTATTATATATATGGTAGATTTTATATAATATAGTATATAATATTTATATATAATTATATATATATATATATATATACTAATTAATTATTATATATATATTTATATTATATAATATATATAATTTTTTATATTATATTATTATATATATTTTATATATATATGGTGGGTGAATATATATATATATATATTATTATATATATATATATATTATATATATAAAGGCCAAAAAAGCAGCTTGGACGTGTCGTGCGCGAAGCCTAGTCAGTTTCTGTCTAATTAATATTAATTAGTAACCTAATTTGTTTAGAGGGATTTTTACACATGTAGGGTTGTTATCTCTCGGAGGACTCGAAACTCGACTTTTTGTGGGAATGATTTTTTCTTTCGCTTTTATTTGGTCCCAGGATCGATGGTTGCCTATTTTATCTCAAGGTTATAGTCATGTTAAATTAATGAGGACCATGAGAGATCAAGTAAGCTGTCAGTTAGTATGACTAAATAATTTTGCTTTATATATATATATATATATATATATATATATATATATATTATGATATATATATATATATATTGATATATATATATATATATATATTTATATATATATTATATATATGTATATATTAATTCAATATTATATAATATATTATTATATTCTATAATATTATATATATTTTATTTTATTATATATATATTTTATATATTATTTATATTATATTATTTATTATATGTTTAATATAAATTAATATATATGGATAAAAAAATAAATATTATCTTTTTATTTTATATCTTTTTCTACTCATACTTTAATCTATTTTTTTTTTGTTATAATATTCATTACTTATGGTATCTATGAAGGTGAGTATCTAATTACTATATCTTTTATTGTTAATTATATGGTATAGGGGGTGGGTGGTAGGGGGTAAGGGAGGGGGATTATTTAATAAAATTATATATATTGTATATATATTTAATATATAAATTATTATATATTATATATAATATAATATTATATAATTATATATATATAATATATAATATATAATATAAATATATAATAAGGGAATATAATAATCTAAATTTAAAAAATAAAGTTATGAGTAGTTTTGGAGTTAGGTTTTTTATTTATTATTTTGTATATAATTTTCAGCTGGCAAATTGGTAAAACCAATTCGATTGAAGAACATGCAAAACAGATTAGAATCTTTGTATCCGAGATAGGTGTCTTAAAGAAAGCTACAAATTGTACTAGATGACATTCGATAACTCTTAAGGGGGGGGCGGGATCCTGAAGAGGGTGATGGAGAGTGTGTGGAGCCTGAGAGGGCTATAGCATGTGGTGTGTATCGTTATTGAAAAAGGGCTTGGTTAAAGTGAGCCATGAAAAGTTTTTGAACCTGTTCCCAGATGGATCACACTATTCTGATAATTGGTTCGTTATCGATCGCCTGATTGGACGCAGACCGTAGTAAACATTTATATGCGCGGTGTATGACTATGAGAAGCTCAATACGGCATTCAGAGGTTGGAATACTTAGTTACAACTTAGACCATAAGCATTCAAGATGAAATAGAAAAGGCAAATACAGTTCCATGCGAGTTGGATGAAGATTGAGATGGAAATCAACAATTTCAAGATGCGCCGAATTGCAACCTATTAAGAAAGGCAGGCAAGCTTTATCGTGGAAAGTATCAAGAAAGACTAGAAGGTTAGGGCTACCAACTTGGAAGGGCGCCAGAGGGTGTTGGTGGTATGGAGTAGGCCTCCGGTAGACGGCGGGAGCTGTTTAGAGAAGGGATTGCGACGAAAGGCAGAGAGTGTAGACGGTTAAGTATTTTTATTTTGCTTAGATTGAATGAGTGGGACCAGAGTGGGAATAAGCGACGATTGGATTTGACTGGAGTTTCGTGGTGGATCATTGAACTAAGCAAGCTGAATGGCGCTGATCATTCTGGTAGTTAGAGGTGGGCCAGGAGATGTTGGGAGACTGTTTAAGCAGGAGGAGAAGGATTGATGTATAGAGAATATGATTCTGAAGACGAGTAAGCACTATATTCCTGGATAAAAGGAATTATCAATAAGAAGATTCTGAATCGCTCAGTCGGAGACTCCTCTGAGCAGATACAGTAAAGGTGTCATAAGTTTCGAACATGTTTAGTCATGCTCATGAATCATGAACTTGTGTTGGGATTTATAGAATTAAAAATAAAAGAAGGGGAGAGCACATCCGTTTGGCTCGATGAGAAATATTTGTGCTGTCGGAACATGGGCTCAATGCATAAAGTAAGGGCTGTTTTGGAGAGTATTATTTGTTATCCATGAAGTGATGAAATTGAAAAATAATGAATAGAGAGAATTGTATATTTATTTATTATATTTATATTTATTATTATATTATTATTATTTATTATTTATTTATTATATATATATTTTATATTATATTATATTATTTATTATTATTATATATTATTTTATTATATTTATTATATTTGTTATAATTATATTATTATTATAATGTATATTATTAATATTATATTATATATATTTTCATATATATATATTTTATAATATATATATTTTATATTATATTATATTTATAGTATATATTATTTATATATCATTCCTTACCTGAAAAATGAATGTAAACAGTTTGAGGTCGCAGTCAGCAGAGGACAAAGAGAAAATGAATTCGTATCATTAATGATTGTTTGTGGGATTATTTTTTTCTTTATTATTTGGGTTTTTACGCGACTTGTGCTCTCATTGGTGCATTTGGAGACAGGTTTGTTATGTCTCTCACTTTCCATTATACAGTATTCATGAATCAAATTTTTAAATTTTTTTTTCCTAATTTCAGAAGCAAATTAACTCCCCTTGTATCAATGATTCCCGCATTAACGTGCAAAACTGTTGCTTGCATCGATCCTTGGGTTTATGCGATTAATCATCCACGTTATAGGTTTGTATTTATGAGCTTAATTTTATATCCAAAATTTTAATTAATGAAGATATGTTTTAAATAAATTAATAAACCAGTGGCATTATACAAAAAGCTCTTTAAATAATGAAGTTATAAAGATTTTATTTATACCCTTGTTCTTTTTTAGAACGCTGGATTACAGTAATGCGATTGCTTGGGTTTTGGCTATTCACGAGAGCTGACGGAAGAAGTGTCATGAAAAACTGAAATACTATCACTTAACTAAGAACAAAGAGAGTTTGGAAAATCAGGTGGGTAAGATCACCATAGTGTATATAAAAAATAATATGATTATGTCCTTATATTGTTCAAATTTTTTATAAAAGTATTTTTATATATATAATATTTATAAGCAACACATGATTTAAGCAAGGCAGGGAGCATTTATGCAATGTTTTTTTGTATTTTTCTGATTTTATAATTAATTTATTTATTTTATTATTATTATTATTATTATTTTTATTTATTTTTATTAATTATATATTATTATTAATTTATATTGATTATTTTATTTTTATTATTATATTTATTATTATTTTATTTATTTTTTTTTAATTATTGAATCTACTTTGATCGTAAAATTTTAGGAATATAGGAAAAAAAAACCTAATAATAATAAAGGATTTTTTTTTCTCTTTAAATTTTTTGAATAATATTTTATTAATCTCTTGTCTATATATTTTCTTATTCTTCTTTTCACAAGTTAATATTCTATATAAATTATAATCTATATTAAAAATAGTATTAAAATTTATAATTAAAATTGCAATATAATAATAAAAATAAAATATAAATAAAACTATATGTAATAGTATAATATTATTATAATTATATATATTATATATTATAGAAATAATATAATAATATAATATTATATAATAATATATTATAATAATAAATAAATTAATACATATAACGATATATATTATATATAAATATATATATTTGTGAGTGAGGGAGGAGGGGGTGTTATTTATATATTTATTATATATTATATAAATATTTAAATATCATTATTATTTGATATATATTATTATTATGCTTATAATATTAATTTTAGTATTATATTTTATTATCCTATAATTATTATAATAAGGGTTATGAATAATATTAAAAATATAAAATTTATGTATTCGTAGGTATGGTATATATTATTTTATTTATTTTCTTATATTTTATTTATATATATTTATAAATATAATAATTCTAATAAAAGAGATAATATATATATATATATTATTATATATTCGTAACAGCGTCTGCGGTCTTCTTCTTGGATTTCTGATTCGATAGTTATCTTATCTTTTCTTCTTATTTTCTTTTTCATCTTCGTTTTTCTTCTCTGTGATACCAACGTAGTATTCCGGAACCTTTGGGTTTTAGATTTTTTTATATAAAAATTGCATTCATAATATATATAAATTATTGATTGCAAATATCAAAAGTAGAATAAAGTTGTTTTACAATGAAATAATTATAGGTAACGGCCTGTGTTGAAATGCCAGTGCAATCATGCTGTGCGGAACTAATTCATGTCATTTTAGGCGCGTAAAAAGGTGGGAATTTATTATGCTAAATATATTAATGCAAAAAAGTTTTTAAAATTTGGTAACGGGGGTAAGTGTGTTATTAAAAGAATTATATATTTTTATAATACATATATATATATATTACAAATAAATGTATAAATATAATAAGATTATACACATAATTCGTGATTTTAAGTTGTATAATTTAGGAGTAGATATTGTCAAATAAAAAGTTACACCGTATTTCCATTTTCATTCATTTCTTCATCAAAGAAGACAAGTTTTCCAATGTTAAAGTCAATTATTTTGAAACTTATAGATACTCTTATGTAAATGATTATTTTGGACATATTCATTACGCCGCCAAAGAAGAGGCTCATTAACACCTAACGAATTTGTCGTTGGGTTTCTTCTAGACCTAGGTCGTTATTTTTAGATGAAGTTCTGTGGATCGAGGGAGTATGGCAGGCTTCAGACCCGACTATCGAAACTCATCTGATGTTCATCGGGAAGTTGCTCTTGCACTTATCTCGTTGGAACTTAAAAGGGAGTAAGGTGGTTTAAAGACTTTTTGATTGCGATCGATTTGATAAAAACATGAGAAAAGCTTGAAGTTTCGGTCAGAATGTTAGATGACGCACTGGTGGAAACGAAGAGGCGGCAGTGCGAAATACAGTTTGTTCAGGTCAGCCTAATTTTTCATGATAGCTCGTTGCTGAGTTCACTTTTTAGGTATTTTGAACGAAGTTTAATAGGAACAATTTATCGGTTACTGCTTAAAAAGGAGAGAGAATTCTGAGACATCGAAAATGCAACTGAAGACTTACATGAGAACGGAGAGAGATCAACTTCAGTTTTGTTTCAGCGGTCATGATGCCTTTGAGAGTCGGAGGAATCTTTCGGTTTCATTTCTGACGCATGATAAGCTCTTGTCCGCAGTCGATGAATTATTCCTAATAATTTTTGATAGTTTCATGATAAAGTCTTTCTCCTTAATACTCTGTTAGGTCCTATCTGATTAATTACATAAAGAAGATGCAAATCTTGATATCATTGGATGAGGCAAATGCACAGATTTTGTGAAGTGAATTTACTAAGACGATTTCTTTCTGTCTACTTGTGTTTTTTGTCGATGCGGTGAGAATATATCTGAAGATTGCAGCAAAAAATTGGTAAAGGGGATAGAGGTAATGGTCCACGATGCGATATGTATCGCTTCAAATGCTGTGACGGGAATTTCCAGTGGGCGCAGTAGTAGTTTAATCGTATGAATTGGCGTTTGTTGAATTTTTAATTCATAGTTGAATAGTGTGAATTTTTGATAGTTGCACTGTTTGACAAGAGACGAAAATTTTGTGGTTCAGATCCATGTTAGGTAGATTTAGTTTGATAACGAAGAGACGCTCTTTTCCGGATGAAACATCTATTGAAAATTGTTGAAGATTGTTAATGACAAGGTTTTGGCAAATGATAGGGAAAGGCTAGGAGGTATTTGAAGATTATCTTGGAGAGGGTAAGCAATGAAGACGTGTTGAAAACTGGTAGTTTTCCTTCATTACTGTTGATTGAATAGTTATTCTCGGTATCGTAGGCCATCATATTGTTACTAGGATATACGGTGAAAAAGCGTCTGCTCCAGCAATTATTGCTCCTAAGATAGGTACTGAAGGCCATATTCTGTTAAGAAGAAAAATAGCTGGCATGCGAACATTTTTGCTTGATTCCTACTATACAAAGTTGAAATGAGAGGTTTGTGAGTAGTGCACAGTATGATATGCCTTCCTTTTAACGTATGATTGGAATGGAGAACAGAATAGTAGTCTGCTAAAAGTTCACTGTCGAAAGCTGAGTATTTACATTGTTGTTCTGATAGCTTTTTCCTGTAGAAATCTATTGGTACTGGCTGTCCATCAACCATCTGATGAAGGACTGTTCCTATTGATGTCTGACTATTATCCGTTACAAGTTGAAGGTGGGTTGGAAGAGAAAATGGAAAATTTGTGGCGATTTGAAGTAGATTCCTGATTTCAATGAAGGCCTCTTTTTCTTCTGTAGTCCAAGTAAGAAACTTATCTTTTGGGTGGTGTTTTGCTTTTTCTGATAAAGGAAAGATGAGTTTTGCAAAACAAGGGGATGAAACAGCGATAGCATCCAATCATTCCCAAGAATCTTCTAAGAGCTGGTGAGCCTCGAGGGGTATTAGGAAATTTCGAATGTCTTTTCTGAAGGAAGAGAAATTCTGTCTTAAGAAATAGGAAATTCACATTTTTCTAAGAATATTTTGAAAGAATTTTCTTAAAGAAGTTTGAAAACTCTCTTGAGATGTTCTTCATGCTATTCTAGAGTTGATCAAAAAATTACCAGGTCGTCTACCTATATGTAAACAAATGGAAGATGCCAGAAAATGGAGTCCATTATTCTCTGAAAAGTAGGTCCAGCATTTTTTTAAACCAAATGGCATTGAAACATTCAAAAAGGTCGAAAGGAGTTGTTATGGCGGCCTTTTCAATGTCCTCCGGTCGTATTAGAATTTGGTGATATGCCCTCTGAAGATCTATTTTGATTTGAGAGACACTTTGAATGGGAGGAAGCGGATATCAATCTCTTTAAGCTATTCCAGTTAATAAATGTAATTGGGCAAGGAATGTACATAGATACTGTACTGTATGAAATACAGTATAAAATAATGCTAAGACATTAATATTTGCAATAAAAGTAATTACTATTTCTTATAATGAATTCTATTGAACAATTATGATTCTATGTTCTAAAACTAAGATATAGTTTTACACAACTAAAGTAACAAGAATGCAAACGCGCAAGAATGGAGAATTGTGTGATAGAGTTTTGGATTGAGTAATAAGGTAATAATAAGTAATAAAAAAACTATGATGTAGTTTAAATTGAAAATGTAATTACGTTTGGATGAAGCGCATAGCAACTGAATTGGGCTTAGGATTAATTACTTGTATACTTTGTAGTAACTGTAGTCAGAATAAATAATTTAATGAATTTACTAATCAATGAATGACTGGATCAGGGAAAGAATTGAATGCAATCAGAAAGTGAAAAAAAAAAAAAAAACAAAGATTTATTGTTGAAATCTGGTGTGGTAGAAGCAGTCCTAAGCTGAAATAGTAATTTCCATTTCCTAAGAAGTTATATATTACAATTTTTATAATGATTATGGATTTGTGTAGTGAACAGATACGTGGTGAACACATATGTTTATGGTTACTGTTTTAAAATTAAAACAAACTAAAGATATGATAGGCTGTTGCTGTGGAATATGTACAGGAGCTCTAAACTGTCTATTTTATTAAAATAATTCATCAATAAGAAAATAATACATTAATATATGTAGTGTTGCAGTACTGTGGTAGGTACTGTAAGAACTGTAAATAAGTAAGTAAATTGTAAGTACTGTGTGTACTGAACTAATGTGTATACTGAAGCATATTTCTTCAATTTGCGTCAGTATGGGAAAAAATTGTTCTGACTTATGTACAGGATGTACAGAGAATATCTTCAGTACTCTGAAGAATGATAATGTTCAATGTCATGTCTATAATACATGTCTGAGAAAAGGATTTTACTGTGATTTCAAATTCTGCTAAAAAATAATACGAAGTATTATAAAGTATGAAATATGAAAAAAAAGCATTGTAGTGTTTGTGAAAAAAATACTATAAAAAAACAATTTATGTAATATAACTGAAAATTATGAGTTCAGATAAATACAACAATCACTTGTTAGGCAAGCAGGGAAACACACTCACTCAGGAATCAGCTGTGTGCTGAAGGAAAAAAAATTAATGTAGCTGTAGAGCTAACTGAAAGTGAAGTGATTTGCTTAAATACCTTTAGTGTTTTTGACTGTGAATCATCAATTTAACAAACAGGAACAGTATGTGATTGAAAATTAGTAGCGCAAGTGGTGGCTGGATGACTAAAAATCAACTCTTGGTTTTTTTTTGGAATGAACAAAGTTAAAAGAGTGATATTCAACACTCACTTTTAAGTAGGAAATAATATATATTTGAAGAATACAGTTATTTGAAGTCTTGAAATAGACAAAATAAATTATGATATTTTAAGGATCTTAAGGATTTTAAGATGACTTTATGGTGTTTTATTAAAGCAGATTGTTTTAAGTATTTTATAAATAAGCAGGTGTTTTGACAAATTATCTGCTGTATTGAAGTAAGCATTAAAATTTGAAAATTCTGAAATAAAATTAGAAGATTTTTGTTCTATAGGTTCTCTCCACCCCCCCATGGGAATACCAAAAAAATAATGATGTAACGCAGGAAAAGGTCAGCAAGAACCCGTGACAAAAATGAGAAGTACCTGAAAACAGGCAAATGGATAAAAAAATGAACTATCTTAAAAAAATAAATAGCCGAGAACAGGCTGTCATTATACTCTTTATTACTCGGAAATCGATATTTTAATAGTCTACGTGTTTCATCTAGGTGTTCTGGAAGACTTTTTTTAATGCAATTCCGCTGCAGTAAAAGGGTGAAATGCCAGGCCAGCCAATGAGCGATCACTATTGCCCTGATGTCACTAAGTCCCGGCCCTTTTTTTATGGAAGTTCTAGTTGATATATCCACCTCAAACTTGCTATCCCAACTGCTGGTGGTGTCAGCTCGACTGTGCCGTGATTTCATGCGCTACGCCCTATAAAAGAGGGGGTGCTGAGCCCCACCAAGTAAGAATTGGTCGTAGATGAATGAAATAAATAAATGTTCGACAGGACTTGATGGGTGAAATGGAATTAGAGAAGAGGACAGAGTCTAAGTTGACTCATGTGCCGAAGTACTGAGCCGGATCCGGAGCCAGAGTTGAAATCTGGCTATAAACACATAATAGGTCAAATGTGATGTCCTTTTAAATGTTGTCTAACTCGTAGAAATCGATTTTTAGGATTTAAAAACACTCAAGGGTGTCTGAGGACCTCCAGGTGGGAGTCCCAACCGAAAAAAAGAAATGCATGGAATGCGTAAGAAGAAGATGGAGGAGGGATGAAATGATAATTAAAGAAGAACTCGGGGACAGTAGAAGTCGATCATGTGATGATGGCAAGCAATTTGATCGATTTTGCCGGTTGCGGATTTACATGTACTGAACTAGCAAACCATGGCGGTTAATAATCCAATATAGCTGTCCTATATATGTTTTAGCCCCATTGAACTCGGAACTTGATAGCTCAAGTTTCCTTTGGGGATGAGTACCCTGTGTTCTGTGTCTGGTGCATTTAAAATATGAATCTCAGCACAAGAGTTTATTAGTTATGATGGTAACCAAGACCTAACACGGGTTAACAGACTATCTTGGCAAAAATATACCTTATTAACTTATCGGCGCTTTCTTCTCTCTCTCCTCTTCGGCTCTCTCTCTCCTCTCTCTCTCCTCTCTCTCTTCTCTCCGTCTCTCTCTCTCTCCTCTCTCCTTTCCCTTTCTCTCTCTCCTCTCTCTCTCTCTCTCTCTCTCTCTCATCTCTCGTCTCTCTACTCTCTCTCTCTCTCTCTCTCTCGTCTCTCTCTCTCATCTCTCTCTCTCTCTCTCTCTCTCTCTCTCTCTTCTCTCTCTCTCTCTCTCTCGGCCACACTGTCTAACAGTAATATAAGCATTTCTCTCAAATCTTAACAAAATTATTTTTCCTAAACATCTCTATGCTGCTTACACAACCGGATTTCTTGCTGTGCACATGACTGTTTCGACTCTAATATGGGCAGACTTTCGTTTCTAAAAAGGAATATTTTTACGTTATAAACATTAAAAGAATAAAAGATTTAGTAAAACGATAAAATGTTTTAATGGAATTTTACGACTCCGAGCATTATATATCATTTTCAGTATGTATAGAGGATTGTTGTTGTTTGATGATATTTTTTATTGCAGATTTTGTTGTGTCATGTCAAACTAATGCTCGAAATACCCTTTGTGACAATCTGTCTGACATAAGTTAAAAAATTTTGCTTTTTTGAAGTTCAGTCATGATGATAGGTTAGTTATGATAATGCTTTAGATGTATTAGGTTATGGTATGATGGCGCATGTGGCTTAGTTTCCGGTTAAGGTTATGTTAGCTTATTGATGCTCGAACAACTTTGTTATGTTGTCAGTTTTTTCGTACGTTATGTTGTTAGATTTTATGATACGTTTAGGTGTACTTAATTCATGTTAGCTGTTATGTTAGCTTTATAATAAGTTTAAACTTTTCGCTATGCTAACTGTATTCGGAAGCTAAAAACTTTTATTGTGACGGTTAGAAGTTTAATGTCTACTAGTATAGTTATGCAGCTTTGTCTATGACACGTTATGTTCCTTAGTTCAGGTAGGTATATGTTAGCTTTATTAATCAGTTTAAACTTTGTTATGCAGCATTTATTCAATTTAAAGTTTTCCGATAAAAATTATGTGATATTTGAATTAAGTAACTTTGCGTAGGTTTTGCTAAAGTGAATTACTATGAAGTGGTGTAATATTTGAAGAGATAACAGTTGAAATATTCATTAGATATGATAGAAAAACTGAGGTTGTAAATTAAGTTGGAATAATGTTAGGTGGTGAGCTTTACAGATTGATAAGTAGGATGAGAAATATTTGAAGGTTTGAAGTTGTATAGGTAGTGAGGAAGACGAAGATGGGAGATAGTGTTGAGAAACAGTAATGATAGTAGGGAGAGCTCTGAGTAAGATCAGAGGTAATTATAATTTAGGACAGAGAGATTGAGAGTGAATGAAAGAGAAGCATTGTAGGTATATGAAGATATGTAGAAGAATTCCACGTTTTATGTATAATAGTTTTAGTGGCCGTAAATGTATTCTATACCAATGAGGTATATAATTAATTATTATTTTTATATTATAAGTTATGTTATATAAAAATAATTATGATAGTTTAAATATTTAACTATTCGCTTAGTCAATTGATAACATGTGTATGGGAGAGGTTTGATTTATTACTAATTGGTATTATGTTACTTTATGTAATAATAAGAAAGAATAAAAGGTTTTAGTGCTTGAAACAACTAATAAAAATGTTTTATTTAAATATATTATTTATTTAATAGTTTTATTAGAAATATAAAATGAATACTTTATATTTAGTTAAAGTATTATTGTTTAATACAAAATAACAAACTTATATTGTTTATTATACATAACGCCGCAACGTTTATATATCTTTATAGTTAAATTAATTGTATTATATAACATAGAGTTTACTTCTTATTATATTGACTATAAGAAGAACACTGTATTATATGTTTGTTATATTTTATACAATACTCTATATATTCATGTGTTTTCTATGTCTAGCGACACTGCAAAAGTTTCACTGAAATGCAGAAAGACTGAGGATCAAGAATCAGAGAGAGGAGAAAGAAGAGAGAAAGAAGAGAAAGAAGAGAAAGATATATACGTAGATGAATTTAAAGATAAATACAATAGTTGTTTTACTTATTATATATGTGGTATTGACAAAATGATTCATCAAATCAGCTTAGTTCCCGTTTATTAATTAAATAGGCGTCTTAAAAGATATTATAATTATTAAAAATAAATAATTTAATGTTAATTTAAAAATAATAAATCTCAAAATGAATGATATATTTATTAAATTAATCTAAATTATATTTAAATAAAATATATAAAATAAATAAATAAAAATATTAATTATAATGATAAATGCTTTTAATTAAAAAGTATAATTTTTTATATAAAATTACAATCCAGAAAAATTTATAATTAAAATTCCTTTCTCAGTATAGCTGACATTTTATATAAAAACTTTTTTATATAAAATGTTATGTATATTAAGTTAAATCTCTACAAATATATAGATAAAAACAAACTGATAAATAATTAACCAATTTTAATAAACTCCTCTCAAAATTCAAGATATTATAGTGAAAAACAGAATAGATAACCTTTTTTAGAACTATTATCTATGAAGAACATCACTCACAGAAACACACACATCTCAATGCAAAAACTAACAAACTATAACGTTAAACTCAATGCACCACACAAATCAGCCACAAACCAAAATTAAAACTTGCATAAAATAAATAATTAATATATAGCAATCCAAATACATAACATCAAATTCTATCCATAAATATATTAAGAAAAAATAAATTAATAAATACAATATATATAGCTTAAAAAAATTATATAATCTTTAATCAAATTTAAAGTGTAAAAAAAAACTTAAAAAATAATAATTCAATTAAAATTGCTAGGTAAACTTATAATATAAATAAAACTTAACTCACAGTACATTAACTATTAAATCCTAACTCTCCCTAAAATATATAGGTGATCAAGTGTAGCTATAGTTAAGTCTAGTGAGCCAGTGACACTCTTCTAAATTTACTTCTCTCTTCATATTATTTCTTTATAATATTAACTCCATTCTTTACCCTTCATGCTTCATTGCATTTCGATACGGTACTAAACCCCATGTCTATCTCATATAGAGTCCTCCACTGAGTTCCCCCATTCTACTTCCTTAGTAGTTCTTCTCTCATTGTACTTATGTTTTTCCTTCCCTATGATGATCTCAACTCTCCTCCATCTCTTCGTTGGCCACTTCCTCCATTATATTGATAATTCTCTCCTTCTCCAGGTCCCCACCTACCTCTCAATATTATGGTGCTATTCACATCTTATTCAAAATAGCCTTCACTTCCAAATACTTTCTCTACTATCTCATAATATTTCTCATTTACCGTATTCTCTTCGTCTGTCTCTACCCTAGTCTTTTCCATTATCTCACTCTCAAACGACATCTCCGTCGACTGTTATTCTATTATCGCTGTCTTCTGGTCGTACCCATATCTCTCCCCATAATAGGAAAATTGGGTGGTTCACACACCGTTCTATTTAATTCTATTATTTCATACCATCCACACTCTATTCTTGTCATATCTTTCAGTTATATAATTGTGGGTGCACTGCTTATACATCTTTCCCTTTATGAACTTATCTACCTATCTCTTTTAATATTACTCCACCCAAATACTAACATCTCCTATATAATTCATCTTTATACTCGCCTCTCCTCCCCATTACATAATTCTCAACTATATACTATTCCCTTCTTCTTCTTACTAACTATATCACCATGATCTCTCTCGTTATTTTTCTGTGATTCTATAGTCTAATACCGGCCTTTCTATCTAATGAGAATTATTCGCAATAACATATACACTACCTCTACTCAACCGCTCCTCTCTCTTTAGCTCCAGTGCTAAATGCCAAAGTCATTCTCTCGCATAAAACCAAATTATCATCTCAATCGTCCCAATCTACCAAATTCCTTACTCTCAACCCGTTTTTTATCACTTTACTATACCAGATACGATACAAACAAATTTGGTGACAACAACACGCTTCCTTACTTTACCCTATTCTCACCTCTAACCATTCCTTATTATCTCATATCATTCAGAGTCCAAGAAAATTTATCTATATAACCCATTATTACATATAACTCTTGCCAGGCTCTTTACTAACTTTTCACTACCTACTGTTTATGTCTCTTTCTCATGTTAAGCTCTCCAATCTATCATTCTCTCTAGGCCATCTTGAAAATCGAAAAGCTTTCTTTAGATTCTTTTAAAAAGTCAATAACACGTGATCATATCTCTCCTCTTGTGACCTCTTTTATCAGAACAAATATCTCCTTTTTCCAACTATTTAATTTAATATTCTAGAGAAGAAAAGCGAAACAAGAGAATTTCGTCGTTGCTCTGTGTAATACTTTTTATGTATTATCTCGTTGTATTGGCGCTCATATTTACTATCTCATTTATTTTTCAGGTCTGGGCTCTACTACTTAGTGCATCAAACTCTAATTCTCTAGTATATTCATACTAACAGTATATTTTTGTGTCCACGCATAGTGTTAGTGAATTTCTCAACATGAAGGTGTATAACTTCTCTCTTAGGTTCAGATTTTACAGATCTCCAATAGATAGTGTTAATAACGTCCTTTTTAATGTCTTACTAAACTATACTTGACTAGCATCTCCATTGTCATACAATCCCCATCCCCTTCCTACAATACACGGTTACCACTCTCATCTACGCATCAACACACAATTCAAACACCCTGATCATCAATTAAAACATGTTTCCCAAAATATTCTTATATGCTTCCATTTCTCTCTTCGTCCCTCTTATTATCCTAAATTTCTTATGCAGTATTATCCTAATCATTCCCCCGAGTCGGCTTAGCCGTTATATATTTGCTTCATGAGACACCTCTAATTTCCCATATTAGTGATCTCCTCCCCCTCATCCATTCTTCCTTTCCTTTTACCATCTTCTTTCTCCCTTCCTCCTCCTCCTCCTCCTTCCTCCTCTTCACGTCATTCGCATTTAAGCTCCTCTGATACAGTTTTCTACTCTGTTACACGTCTCCAGTTTGTGTAATCTGATTGAGTTCACCATAAAATTCATTTGACTTACTTGTTATATCCTTAGATGTGCCTCACTTTTCCTATTTTTATGTAATTTATATCTATTTAATTAATATATAACATTTAAATAACTGAACTCTTACTAATTGCAATGCTCTTAGTGTTAATGTTATTAGTTGCAAACTCTTTCCTATTAATACAAGCAACTCTAGTTATAACTCAGTTAATATGTAGGAATTGTTTGCATGCTCAAAAATTGCTCATCTTTCGGTTGTTTATACGCGTATACCGGACGCATATTACTCAATACTTACGAACTACTTTTAAGATCCTTGAAATTCTGATACTAATCATAGACTTGTGGACAAGAAGGTTTGCGATTAAGGAGTTGTTGGCTGCTTAGCGAGTGTAGTTATTCCAAATGTAATCTCTGGTGTATCTGACTGGATTTTCCCCTCTCATCGTTGTACAATAAGGGCCAAATAGCCATGTGAAGGTGTCATGTGATCAGGTTGTAGTTATATATTATGTACAAATTTGATTAAGAAGATTGATGTGTAGTATAAATAGATAGAATAAGCTTAAGTATTATGGTATCTTCGTATAACTAACTATGCTGTGTTTATAGAATAATAGTGATTAATTGTGTGTCTATATCCTAATATATATACATATCTATACTTATTATGTGGTGTGCGTGTTCGTAATAAAATTAATTAATAAAATAACATAATATATCTCAACGCTCAATTTTACCATGCATGATAAAGCCAATGAAATATATTACCTATATATAATAGATATATTATATAATTATAGCTAAATATATATATAGTTCTTTAATATTTTTTATTATATCATTATTAATTAAAATATAATATATTAATCGTATTATAATATTAATTATATAATATATATATACTAATTATATGGTTATTGAATGTAGAATAAAATATATGGTACCCTATTATAATTGTAATTATATATTTTATTATTATCTATAATATTTAATATTTTTTAGATTAAGTAGAAGTTAGAGAATAATATATATGATGCTTATCGGATAGCTGCTGAACCATATAGGTCATGCTGTAAGATATTTTGATAGTATTAGACAAGGTTAAATTAAGATTCATGTTTTGTGTAATGTAAATTATATATGGATATATAAAAGATAAGTTACTCATACAAGATATACAGTAGTATTTATACTGGTAACAGTACTTAACAAATTGGTACTGCTGTAGTGGGAATCCTTTAGGTTAATATTAATACTTTTGATTTAGTGTTTTTGGTGTTATAGAGATGCGTTCCAGTTTTCTTTACTTTGTAGAAGATGTCGAAACAACTTCGAAGATGATAGATGACGCTCTCTAAAAGTTAGAGTATGAGATGATGTGTTTGAATTGCATGTGAGTATTGTGTGGAATTTTACTATTGTCTACGTGTACGGGATTGTATATCAGCTATATTGGAAGCGAGCAGATCAGGGGGAGAGAGAGAGAGGATGTGTTTTGGTTATGGAGTTTCATCTCTCGGATTAGTGATACTATATTTGCACATTTGTTTACAACTGTTGTAAGTTTAATCGATCGTTTCTTCTTTCGGTATAAAAGTTAAGGTTCCTTCGAATGATGCAGGCGAGACCTTACGTAAAGATATTTTTTTAGCGTAT